>JAEKOY010000439.1:0-25000 GCA_021234595.1 Delia radicum
TGTGATCTATAACATGGTTTTTCATCATTACGAGGTGCATCCAATTCATATCCAGAAGAATTCTACTATACCGTACCGATTTCTCGTCCCATAATGATTTTGTCTGTACGCTACTTTCTGAGTTCTCCTTCTACATTAATAGTTGCTTCTGTTAGCCTCTCTTAGCCGTTCATAGAGAAGGGAAATGAAGGACGTCTAAATCCGCTGCTCCAATTGAGATGCTTTTAAAGGATCAGAAATTGTTGAAACACCCCATTGTAGAAACGGTAAAGACATGTCATTACTTTTCTCACTACCACTCACTACAATGACACGAGCATACTATCTACATTACTTCAACATGAATTAATACAAAAAATAATGAGTAATGATTTTAATACAAAAAATAATGCGTAGTGATCTCAAAATTTATATATATAGGTAACCACATATTTTTTGATTTTTGGTAAGGTGTTTAGTAATGATATGTCATTATTTTACGCGACATCCCCATATAAAAGAAATGACATTTGTAATGACAATTGTAACTACTTTCCATTACCAAATATGTTTTTATATAACCACTTATGTGGAAATGCTTTTCTACACAGAGACAGTGTTGCTGTCATCTGCAAAAGGGATTATAGAGTTAAAGGCTTGGCCAAAACAAACAACTCTGTATTCATACTACTAATTGTCTGCAACTCTGTGTTTTATATAATTTCCATTGGAAACGCTAAAAAAACTTACCTTCAAAGTTAATCTTTTAGCTGGCAAGGTAAACTTTTAACTGTCAAAAATGCATATGTAAACGATGAAGATTAAAAAGGTTGATTAACGTTAATAAAGTAGATTAATTTTGCTGTCTAAACTCCCGATTATTCGTTTATAACAAATTTTGTTCGTACGATTACTCTTGAAATTTGTTTTCTTACAACACTAGATCAGGAAATAACATTTCATTCTTATTTTCGTTGTTGTTGCTGTTGTTTCTGTAACGTACACAACAAACAAAAATAAAAGCGGAAATGAAAAATAATATGTAAAGGTATTTATGTTTGTTTGCCACAATCAAAAAAAATAAGAATAAATAAAAAAAAAACAACAAAGAAAATATGCACATAACATGACTTGAGGAGAAAGAAAGAATAGAGAAATCGGGCGATACAAAAAAGGGGGAATTCGTATTTAAGTTAAGAGGGTATTGCTGCTTTCCTGTGTGATGTTTGCATAATGTTATAAGTTTAGTTGATGAGATGTTGCAAAGAAAAACGGGCATGATGAAATTGAAAATGTTTGAGGGCAAATAAATAACAACAACAAAAAGATAAACAGAACAACAAAATAAATTCAGCAACAACAACAACAAAACAACCAAACGATTGTAATGGCTAAACAAACAAAATGCGCGCGCTTGACAAATAATACAAATAAAATAATAAGTAAAGCTTTGCATGGTAGTGTACTGTTACCGTACTGTTGTTGTTGTTTGTTGTCAGATGAAACAAAGTTGCGAACTCTACACAGTTGCCATATGTAAGATCATAGTTTTGAATGTGAAATCTCCAAAATATCCCTGTTTAATTTGAAAATCCATTAAGATGTGAAAGCTTTTTATAAGGCAATAGAGATGGGAACTCTGTTGGGAGGTTCCTCCAGATTTTTTTACTGTATACAAACCACTCAGGGAATTAGGGGGCATCCATCCATGGCAAAACACTACCTGGTAGACATATTAGAAAAATGTTTTCTCGTGTTCCCTTACCTTGCATTGTTTTCCCATGCCCCCCACTAAAGCTGTTATGACACTGTATAGTTTTTGTATAGTTTCAAGATGTATTGGGAGAAAGAAACAACATTAATGTGCGAATGAAACATATATACAATTTGTAAACAAACAGTTTTGTTTTTTTTTTTAAACTGACAGTTCCAAAAAGAAACTGACAACAAACTTATTTGCCTGTGAGAAATGTCAAGATAAAGTTCAAAATTTTCGTTTGCACTTTTGACAGATATCCCAATTTTTCGCTGATTTATCGATAACAAAAGTATTTGTTTTGACATTTACTACAATTTGGCACTATGTGTTCGTACTCTTTACACTAGTTAAAAAATTGAGTAACAATATATTTGTACTGCTTTAATTTAGATTGTCAATATAAAAACTATACAGTGTCATACGGGCTTAAGAAAGTGTATTGTGTTGATATCAGGAAATTAGGTTATGGGGAGGAGGAAATATGGAGTAGTGTCTGTGGATATTTGACATGAATTTTTTTAAACTCCATACGTTGTGCGATTCACCAGACTTTCGACCACAAACGGACGAGATTTACTGGACAAGCGTATGTTATGATCAAAGCCACGGGCCCTAGGAATATGTGTACTTATCTTAGCTGAACAATTCCAAGGTTGTATCGATAGAACAATGTCACATAAACAAAATTCCGACTATGCTCCAACGAATTAATAGAGCTGGATACCCTATTGTCATTACTGAGCGCCGGCGCCTTCCTTTACACACTGTCCATACTCTGCAAAAAAAAATAATTATTGCACCGGTTAAGAAGGTCAATGCTTATTTCGACACTTGAATGACGTGATTTTTCCAGATTATTGTTATTATTATTGCCATACCAAATGTTTTTTATAGCTTAAATTTTATAACATTGAATTTAAATCGACATGAGATTCTCACTTAGTTAGCAGATTTATTTATACTTATGTGAACAATTTCACACAAAAATTAATGTTTTCTTTCTATTGAAGCATAGGGACAATGGCAAATTTTTTTTTGGATTTTACATTGTAGAACTTAGCCCTTCTGTTGAAATCAGAGTATTTTTTTTTTGTTTAAAATAATTTTTAACTTATTTCTTTTTTCATTTTCTTTCTGTTTAAAGAAATTTTGAAATTTTTATTAAACGAAATTAAACTTTAAAAATTACATTATCAATTTTATGATAATGTTTTAGAATAAATAAATATTCAGATTTAAACAACTGAAACTAAATTATTTAACTTAATAAAGTAATAAACCTAATAAGAATTATTGTCTAATCCAATTGAAATGACTTTAAAATATTTCTTACTAATACCACTAAACATAAACATTTATAAAAAACAACTACATAAATATTACAAAAAAAAAAAAACACAACAATGTGATGATGTTTGCTTTTGAGCGATACTATAAAACAAATATCAAGGAAGTTCCGAATTTGAGCAAATATTTAATTGATTCAATTAATTTTTAATTGTTGGCTTTTAAAATTTTCAACAAACCGTTTTAATTGAAAAATGTATGGAAATATTTTTTTCTGTGTATGACATTGGTGACTCCACGGCCCTATCGATCAAACAAACAACGCATGACCCCACTCAGAGATAATATGCCTTTTGCACCCCAATCTCCCCAAACAAAACACCGCAATCCAATATTTATGCTGTTAAAATGTGTTTTAAAGTTGTTCCATGCATTTTTGTTTTAAAATGTTGAAAATGTTGTCAAAATAGCTTTCATTTGATATAAAAATTTTATATCGATTTTTAAAAGAAACATAAAAATAAAAAAACCCACATTTTAATCCTTATTCGATAAAAAGTTACAATCCCAAATTTTAAAGCAATCGTACAAAAAGGGGTTTTCCTGGTAAGACAATATCATTGATTACCGTTTTGGGATAGTTTTAGCTCAGGAGAATAAGTTTCTAAAGCTAAGAAAACGAACTCATTTTGTTTACAATAAAATACAAAATAGTTGAATATTTGGATCACCTTTACTTTATAGATCACCTTTACTTTAGCGATACTCTCATGGAATTAAAATTAAAATCTAGACACTGCCCTCTTGATTATAGGAGATGGTAGGTTTAACAATTTATTCAGCGTATGCAGAACAAAATATTAAAAAACATTGTTAATGCTCCATACTATGTTAGAATTGACGATCTACATAGAGATCTTGGTGTAATGAAAGTCGACGAAGTTATAAGGCTGTTTGCAACTAAACATGCGGATAGACTTCAGAGCCACATAAACCCAGAAGCTAATATTTTACGTCTAGATGAAATCTACTCGAGAAGACTAAAGAGAACCAAACCACAGGATTTGGTGGCTACTATTGCTTAAATCTTATTAAATAGAATAATATTACTTATTAGTGTACTGCTAGGTGTAATTAAATGAAATGTATATATATTTATCTTTAATAACATTTCAATAAAAAAAAAAAAATTTCACATTAACACGTTTAATTCCTTGTCATTATCTGGTCACTCATTTCCTGTATAAATTTAACTTGAAAGTCAGAGCGAAGTAGGAAATTTTAACTATAGGACACTACCCATAAAACAAGGTAATACGAATAAGATTCCCCGATCATATCGCCTGGAAAAAATCATTTATTGTCTGGAGTAACTGTTACCTGAAAGCGATACTTCCAGGCGATACGAAAGCAGTTCTCCAGGAAGCCAAATTATCGCAGGGAGGATATATCACCTGTAATTCAATGAGAATATATTGCCCTACTATCACCCAAGGGTTAAAAATAAAATCTTTTATTTTTATACTAGTTAAATTTTACTTTTTATTTTGTTTTAAAATAAATGGAATTATATAAACAAAAAATATCCTCAATTACCCGCCATTACAATCTTGGACTTTACCACCAGTACTTCTTTATTGAGTTTTGCCATTTGCAGATTGCTTGTTCTCCTCTCCTAAGATTAACGGTTCGGCACATTGCTATAAGGAAGTATAGGATAACTTGTTATTCAATTCTTTTACAGAAATATCTAAAATAAAACCTACACATCTTTCAGATATTATTTGAGCCATTTCTCGACCGTGGAAGTCCACTTTCAAGTTTGTTAGTCTTCCGACAATAAAATAATAAATATATGAAATAAATAAATAATTCTAAAATACCGTGGCTCAACTGGTTAAGAGGTGAGATTACGATGCATAGCTTTGATGCTAAGACTGTGAGTTCAAATCACAGTACGACACCAAAAAATAAAAAGTTTTTCATATAGAGCAAAATTAACAATATAAAATACTTTGTTCAATTGACACATAAATTAACCACTGACGAGTCCCAGGAGGGGGACGAAACTGCGGCAGTCTGGTGTATCCCTTGTGTCCGTAAAATTTTTCAATAAAAATGTTTTCTTCTTCTTCTTCCTGTAAAGAGACTAACTAAAGAAATATTCTACAGTAATTAATATAAAAAATTAATTACGATTGTCATTGTCTGACGGTTGCAAAACACTTTCTAACATAAAATATTTTTGTTTAAAATATCGATAATATTTCTTCCAGCTGATAAAAAGAAGATGTATTTAAAATGCTACTTTGATAATTTTTTGGTGATGATAAAAAGAAGATATTGCCGTAATATTTTCAGGGCGATATATCTTCCAAATTTTTGCAGGGTAGTAAGGAGATTTTTTGTTTCGAAATTGGTATTGACCATTAACACGAATTTGTAAACTCTATTTGTACACTATCCTAGTAAGACGCATATTAGGGGACGGGGAAAACATGCATAAAGAAACACGAGACTACTTTGGCAGCAGCAGAATTTGAGAGCAGTGAATTTTTCCTCAGAATGAGTAACAGAAATTCATGCTTTCTGGTAAGTAGTTGATATATAATATATAAGATTTATTAGGTCTCAGGTTACAGGGTGCAGCATCCGGCATTTACAGGATGCTGCGTTTTGAATTGGCGTTACTGGAACACACTATTCCCATTGATTTAAATTTGGATCTTTTGCCACTACATTTGCGCAGACTTTCTAACTTCTCCACTCCTAGAAGGCACTTCCACAGGTCATTTAAATTTCTCTCCAGGGGGGAAATGATATTGATGTTTACACTGACGTCTCTAAGATGAGTTGCGACGTTAAATTCGCCATTTATTCGGAGAGATTACATATTGCAGACTCTTATAGGCTGCCCGACGATGCTACTTAGTATATCTCAGGCGGAGTGCAGGCAATTAGGGAGGCTTGCATGAGGGAACATGGGATATTTGTTGACATGCCCTTGGACTCTTACATGATAACCAGACAGTGCAAAGATGAACTGTTAAAACTAGTTATTCTTTCCACCTTTACTCTTATGAGGGAATGAAAGGGCAGGTTCTGCGTTGAATGTGTCACATTGCTCTACCACTGTAAATCATTAAAAGCGGATTATCCGAGGACTATCTTACGAAAGCAATGGATAGATGGAGCGGTATAGGTACATTGCAGAACCACCAGAGAGATGTGTAAAGAATTAAGCTTGAAACGGACCAGATCGCTTCTTAGTCATTGTAGTCATTTTAAGATCGACTGATGTGTTGACGTGTGATTGGACAATTGTTAGGCATGCGTGTAGGGTCCTACTACAGTTGTGGAACATCTCTCAGTTGCGGAACATCTGAAAAGGGAGAGACTGTATCTCACTATCTTTGTGAGTGTGCAGCTTTTATCGGCGTTACTCACATTACTTTCGGGGTACTTATGTTGGATGAACCATTTGAGATATTAGGGATTGTGCTGAGTGATCTGATAAGATATGTCAATATATCGGGCTGGATCCAGCACTCTCGATATCTGAATCTTCCGGGTGGTGTGTTTTTTTTTTTTTTTTTGAAAACGAAGTCATTAAGCACTCTACCTGCAGTTCGAATTGTGAGAGCTTCCACTCACACTAAACAACCAGTTTATACATTAACATGCGAAAAAACTTGTATTGAAACATAGACAGAACCAAGACCGAAAGTACTCACACAGTATTTAAGTGCTTAAGATCTTCTTAAGGGTAGTCTGTAGTGATGGACAATGGAGGACACTAGTCAGTAATATCGGATAATGTAATGTTTTCCGTTGTATTTTAGGCTCATTTCTCCATCGACAGTCAAGCGCCGATCAAAGTGATGTTCTCCAATCTGACATACTCG
This sequence comes from Delia radicum, assembly GCA_021234595.1. Lineage (NCBI taxonomy): Eukaryota > Metazoa > Arthropoda > Insecta > Diptera > Anthomyiidae > Delia > Delia radicum. Next base: position 6,931 of record JAEKOY010000439.1, read on the forward strand.
TCAATTGTCCAAGATTGTAGGAACCCTTTAGAAAGAATTGGTACCAATGGAAGATTAAATATTTATTCGGTTTGTGGATACCGGCGTATAGAGTGTAATGAGATTGTGAACGAACTGATAAAATGACAATGAACGTTTACTGCTTGAAACGATACTCCTTGAAACGATATGTAGACTTCACTGTAATAAGAATGCTGTTTTTGTAAATTAATTTTATTGTAGATGGGATCGAATAAGCAACCTTTTGTGTAATGCCAACCATTAAACTACAACATATTTGTTGGGTTCCGGTGAATAGCGAGACATTAGCGATGCGTTAGGAACTTTCTATTCCGAAATTTTAATGAAATCTCGTGAATTGGAATCTTGAGGCTTATTTCTATCTTTTTAAATAATGCTATGATCTCTAAAATTGTAAAAAATAAGACATTTAAAGAATTAAAAAAGATTCCTAAAAACAAAGATGTAAATCGTTCTGTCATTAATATCCCTGTATAATAAATTATTAATTAAACTCCATTAAACTTTTTTAATGGTGAGAAATACTGTAAGAGAAATTTTGGTACAATTATTATAAGAGTCTGCTTAATAAGTTTCATAAAGTGACTGGAAAATCTTTTATTTTTTTACTTGTTATTTATTAAATTTAGTTAATACTATGTTTCCACTAACGTGTTTTGAGCAAAACATGTGTTTTTGGTGAAAAAAAAAATGTATGGGAAAACATGTACAAAACATGTTTTATTTCAAAATACGTTCAAAACACGTTCAGTTGAAATGTAGTATTACTTGCTTGAAATGTTTTTAATTTGGTTAAGTTGGGCGGGATGAGTTTCGATTACAAATTCAACGAATTAGTAGGAGCGTCAATAAATTTTCATAAAATCTCTCAGTTCCTTAATTCAACTTCGCTAAATATAGTTGGGCCTTAAGTCAAACATCATCCCAACACAAATATTTTTTTTTTTTTAAACGTCTGACACACACGTTGGACATAGTTCTAGTGGATCTCACATACCAAAATCTTTCTACTTGTTGCTTTTTCCATTATCATGAAAATGTATTAAATATTTTGAATATTTGTATAAGATTTAGAATTTTTTTAATATTCAAATGAAGAGTGGAGGCCAATAAGAGCACACAAACCATATTTTGGGAATCTCTTTTTTTTTACATAATATAATAGAACTAGTACATTTTTACACACTTCGGTACAAATTTTGATATTTTTCTGCGTTTTTATATAAAAAAATTACTTTAAAAGTTAAATTTTCGGTAGTACTTGTGTATTTTTGTTTGTTTCATTTTTTTTTTAATAAATTACATTTTACTTTTTTATCACAATTTTGAAAATACAATAGTAAAACAAAGATTTTATTGACAAAGTTCAAAGATAACAACCTTAAGTTGTATTTTTAGTTTTAAGATGTGGAAAAATTCGCTAATTGCTATAAGTGCTATTTGCATTCAAAGTACGGACATCAGAAAGTGTAAATATCCAAAATGAAAACAACTTTAAAAATTTATTATAAAAACATCGTGGCACTATACTTGCCTGTGATTGTCAAAGATTAAAAGATAATTATGAGTTTAGTTTCTCCTAAAGCGTTATTTCATCGCATTCAGTTTATTTGTTAAAATTACATAACTGACTAATAAAATCTGATACATTTAAATTTTATCTTTCTATTTCTTAAAAAATATCCTTGATGTTGTTCTTGTAACACGGTACAATTTTTCGTCAAAATCGGATTATAACTACCGTGCCAGATCACAATTTTTCAAACATGCTTTCAAAAATATACCCTTTTTTCCAGGAACGGAACAAAAACAGTTATTTTAAAATTTTTAAACAAAAAAAGCATATAGATGCAAATGTCGGAGAACTGATTCAAGTATAATATAATGATCCTTGTGGATTTGTCTTTCACAAAATTCTCTGCTGTTTAAAATTTGTATTTTTATTTTTTCGGGCAAATTTAAACTTTTATTTTTTTGAGGAAAAATATAAGATATTTTGTGACTTATTTTTTTTTTTCGAGAAAAAAATACGATATTTTTAATTTTTATTTTTTCGAGCAAAAATAAAAGTTAATCAAAAATACAGGTTAATCTCATAACAAACTAAAAAAAAACCGCAAAGGACTTGGCCAGATTACATCGGAATTTTTTTTTTGGACACCCTAAGTTTTTGCACCCAAACATGATTTTTTTAAAAAAGGAAAATTTTTATGGAATCCATATATCATAAACCGTTCGGAATTTTGTTTTTATGTCTTTGGCAAAGTTGTAGATCCAAACCAAAGCAAAAAAATTCTCATATGGACCGACCCAAGAAATTCCATCCACTGCATCAAAATTGCAAAAAATTGGGAAAAAATGCTATTTTTTTATGATTTTTTCATGATTTTGTCCTGAAATGGCTTAAATACTGGGAATTTAAGAAATCTTTCTTCAGCTAAATTATATCTAACAACAATATAAACAACTCTCTAGTACATGTCATCTTAATACGAACATTCCTTAACCCTAGAAAGCACATCTTTTTGCTCACACTTATTTTGCATAGCCAATGTTTGTCGTTTCGACAAAGAAAGACTATATAGGTTAATGCCGTTTTTGTTGTTAAAAGCAAAGAAATTAGTGGCAACAATGCTGCAATATTTTGAAATACAAATGTATCGATGACGCTGAAATTGCATTTTTTGCATCATCATATTGATGTTTTTTTAAAACAATTGCCCACCGAATCAGATGAACAAGGGGAGCGATTCCACCGGGTCACAATGCCAATGGAAAAAAGATTCAAAGGCAAGAAGCTGGACGCAATGCTTGCAGAGGTTTGTTGGTGGAGCCACAAGGTGTGCCTGTGTGAGGATGGTGATATGGAAGACCCAGGAGACACTGGACACTTGTAGTAGTGCAGAGTCAGATCATGACCTTGAACCACCAACAAAAATATTTAAACCTTAACAGGCGTGAGTAGCAATGGTATGTTATTTATTTATTCTGTTAAAATTATATATTTTCTTATTTTAGTTCTGTTCGACAAACGTTACCTCGCGAACCCGCTTTGACTCCATCTTACCAAAAAGCGTTTTTATTAACAAAAATTCGGTAAATGAGAGCGTGATAAGAAAGTAATTTTGTTTCTCAAGTTACTATACTTTTTTCGGGTAAAATCGTAGCAGAATAAAATCATCGGCAGTTAATAATACACATGTTTTGCATTTGTATAAATAAACAAAAAAAATTAAACAAAAAATAAAAAATAAATTATGAAATTGTTAATTGCGTTATAAAATAATTACTTTTATTAATAAAATAAATATATTCATTTTTTCAAAAACATATCAGCATTACAACAATAAAATGTTTAAATAGTAAATTTGAAAACAAGTAACAACAAAAACGGCATTAACCTATATAGTCTTTCTTTGTCGAAACGACAAACATTGGCTATGCAAAATAAGTGTGAGCAAAAAGATGTGCTTTCTAGGGTTAAGGAATGTTCGTATTAAGATGACATGTACTAGAGAGTTGTTTATATTGTTGTTAGATATAATTTAGCTGAAGAAAGATTTCTTAAATTCCCAGTATTTAAGCTATTTCAGGACAAAATCATGAAAAAATCATAAAAAATAGCATTTTTTCCCAATTTTTTGCAATTTTGATGCAGTGGATGGAATTTTTTTTGGGTCGGTCCATATGAGAATTTTTTTGCTTTGGTTTGGATCTACAACTTTGACAAAGACATAAAAACAAAATTCCGAACGGTTTATGATATATGGATTCCATAAAAATTTTCCTTTTTTAAAAAAAATCATGTTTGGGTGCAAAAACTTAGGGTGTCCAAAAAAAAAAAATTTCGATGTAATCTGGCCAAGTCCTTTGCGGATTTTTTTTAGTTTCGATATACACTTAAAAAAAAACGGGTATGAAGGAGGAACCAAACGATGACCTTAAAAATGCTGCACTGTGTTATACATAATTTTGCATATTGGCTAATGAGATATAGATCAGTAGATATGCAAACATTTTTTTTTTTTAATTTCAAGTCTGGTCTGTATTGCCTTATTCGGGTCCCCTTTTTAAATAGTTTATTTAAACATTTAAGATTTTTAAAACCACATTTCTTTTTATAAGTTTCATATTCAATTCTGTCCCAAGAAAGCAACTTAAACACTTACAATATGGCAATACTGTCAAACAAAAACAAATGAAACGACTAATAGGGCGGCAAACTTGAAACAAAAAAAAAAAAACCTTAGGTAGTTAAAACAAACAAAACTAGTAAAACAAATTGAAAGAAAAAAAATATTCTGCAATTTTCCCTAAAAACAAGGTAAAAACTCTTTAGTAAATAATTTAAAATCAGGGATGGCAGGCAATACCAGTAAAATACCGTTATGGCTACAATACCGTTACAGAAATAAGTAAAATACCGCTGACGCTAAAAAAAAAACCGATACCGAAATAAAAGAAAATAGCGCTACCCTTATCAATCAATACCCGCATCAAATCGGTTACCACCCATGTGTAAAATATGAAACCACAAAGCCCACAAAAAATTACTGAAAAAAACATTTTATAAAACATCTGTTTTCTTAAAAATCCAACTGTTGCATGTCTGTCTATTTAAAAACGGGTCATAGTCCTTGGTTTTTTTTTTAATTTAAAAAAGTTGCAATTTTTTCTATTTTTAATTTAAACGCAAAAACGTTAAACCGAAAAAAAAAAATCAAAAATAAATTCAATTTAAAATAAATAAATATGCGTTAATTTGCATATAAATGTTTTTTTATATATATGTATATATATATATATTGTTGTCTATTTGATCGACAAAAATAAAAAAAATTTAAACAACTAACGGGGGTACAAATTACCGTTATATGTAGTTGCGCCATGCTTTTCTTTATTCTGACTAAAGACCACATAAACCAAAAGCAGAGACGTCATCAGTGCTATCAACAGAGATGTCTCGGTCTCCATTTAAACAGTGCTGCTAACGTCGCTGACTGAAGGTCATTATACAGCGTTTTTTTTTGTTTCGTGTTTTTTCGCATTGTTTTGTTTTGTATTGAAATGAAAAATAAAACGAATCACACACACATTTCGCTCCAAGTAAGTAGTTCTATGATGTTGTTGACGTCGTCTTAGAATAACAACAAAACAACGACATCGACAATAATGACGATGATGTTATTTATATGAGATTCGTTTGTGGGTACTTTTTAGTTTTAGCTAGAGATGGTAAATGCGCAATTGAAATTTTGTACTAGATTTAGAAGAGTTATAAGTGTGTTTCTTGTCATATTGCAAAGAAAAAAAAAAAAACAACTATTATGTATCCACTTTTGGGAAAAATGCTAGCCTTTTGTGCGATATGACTTTTTGGTTTTTGAGCTTTATGTTTTGGGAGCTATTACCTACCGCAGTCTTTATCTGCTAAATGCAATGAAGATTTACGGTCAAATGAGCCAGTGTTCAAATAACAAAAATTCCGACAGAGCTGAATGTTGATACAGAACTAGGGTACACCATTATAAATTCAAGGTCAAAGGATAACATTTTTGGGGTTTTCTCGTAAACGGTAAGTTTTATCAAAAACAAGGTCAAAATCACCCACCAATATCAATATGCAGTAAATAGAATGTTAGCCCACGAGACTCTGTCATAAGCGGTCGTGGAGTATGCCTGGACTACCGGGGACGCCACATTAAAAAAAATGCGCTAAGTACACTATATCACAGGTGGTGTGAAAATGCGTGCATATTATATAGAATACAACTCCTTCAACTTGTAGAAATCCGATATCTCAGAAATGGTGACTCTTAGAAATAAAAGTATGAGGACAAATTTTGTAGATAATTTTATCATCTACAATTATTTTCTGACCTTTTTTTTGATAAAACTTACCGTTTACGAGAAAAAACCGAAAATTTTCACCTTGAATAACTTTTTTCGCTGGCATGGTATTGATGGGCACTTTTGGTATTTTATTTGTAAGGGTTATTGTTTGTTATTTGAAATGTATATTTTGGCCAGACTATTTGTAGCTCTATACAAGTGGTCGCACGTATATTTCATTTCCTTAAAATAATAGAAATCTGAAGAATATGATTAATATGGAATTGTCTTAAGATTGCGTTTATGTCCAAGATCTTTTTATACCCAACTGATAATATCAAACCGAAACAAATATCATATCCATATCATGACCCTAATTGGCCGTCCAGAATGTTTGCCGTCACCAGTGCTTGTGTGACCACAACGAAACTCTGTAAACATAATTTTATCATTAAATTGAAGCATTCTCCTGAGTGTTTGAAGCATTCTACGGAAGTTTGTAAGTACAACAGTGCTCTGGAATATGGTTAATATGGAATTGTCATAAGATTGCGTTCTTGTCCAAGATATTTTTATACCCAACTGATAATATCAAACCGAAACAAATATCATATCCATATCATGACCCTAATTGGCCGTCCAGAATGTTTGCCGTCACCAGTGCTTGTGTGACCACAACGAAATTCTGTAAACATCATTTTATCAATAAATTGAAGCATTCTCCTGAGTGTTTGAAGCATTCTACGGAAGTTTGTAAGTACTGTAATTAATGTAATGTAAGCCTATCGGGCGATTTCTTTCAGGGACGTTCACAGAATGGTACATCCGTGAATTTTTGTTTTCATAAACATTGATTTGATTGCAGCTTGATTTTTAAAGTAAATGTTAGCATTGGTTGTAAATAAAATATTGCACTTTAAATACTCAGTAATCACCCCTATTTCCCTCATTGGAATCTTTAAAAGATTATATATAATCACATGTATTCCAAACAATAGCATGGTTTTAAGATCTGGGATTAGATCAACTCTTACAGTAGTTTTTGAGGTTATGGACCTTTTATCCTTCAATGCAAAAATAATATTATTAGATGTTCGGCTGACACATGAATAGGTATTTGTGACTTTCGTACTGATGGCAATCGGCGAAAGGGCTTTTGGAGACCATCATTCCCAGTATTAGAGGATTCGCGATAATATGCCAGCAGATGAAGTGTGATATGTTGTCTGAACGATGTTTGGTGTACTAGTTTCTTGTTCCGGATAGAGTGATGTGTAGGGATGGAAGAATATTGGATAAGACCAATGGTATTAATATCTATACGAATGGTTCGAAACTTGACTTAAGAACTGGCTTAGATATATTTTGTCGGAACGTAGAGGTATGTCGGTATGTAGAGGGTTCAGAATGCCAGATCACATTTCTGTCATTCAGATGGTAGCTTTTACGGAGTAAATTTGATTTAGGAACTTGGACAGTGGGCCATCCACATGTACATAAAGATAAAGAAAGGCAGTAATAGTCATGAAGGTTCTGTAGGGAAACCCGGTTGTAGACAAGACGAAATGGTCTTATGGCTGAACAGTCCAATCTGATGGGAATCCTATAAGGCCACTCATCACTTAAGTAGCACCTTTTGAAATTAGAAGTGACGACTGATGTTTTTGGGTGGCTTGTAGGGCATCTTTGTGTGCTTTTGTCTTGCTTCCGCGTAGAGCGTTTGAGAGAGTCTGACATGGGTAAACAAACGGATGCGCTACTTGAATTGTTCTGAATATCTTAGGCGTAACCAATGGGATACTAAGGCTTTATAATTCCAAATAAACAAAGTATATTTGTATCTAAGATGGTGCTTATATAGTACACTCAAAAAAAAAAAGTCTGTAAAGTCAGCAACTTTTCTGCTGGGAGGATCCTTGCAGAAGAATTGCTAATATCAGCAAAAAATTTGTTAAATTCAGCAAAATTTTAGCAATTTTTCTGCAAGGATCCTAGCAGCAAAAATGGTGCTGACTTTACAATCTTTTTTTTTTGAGTGTGCTTAAGTACCTCTATTATCATCTCTGTTGTATACGTTCATACATTTTATAAAGCTGCTTGTATTATTTTTTGTGTTGTTTTATTCTCTTTTGGTTTGCCGAGTAAACAAAAGTAAACAAGTCGCATTTTATTTCAGATGCACTGCTTTTCGACTCTGTTAAGTTTAGCACGCCTGTTTATGTCAGTCCGTCAGTACCTACTATTACTCATAATTAGGGATGCCGGATGGGAAATTTCAAATCCCGGGATTTTCTTTTTGAAATCCCGGGTTTTTTCGGTCTTTTCACAATTTGTTTTTTGCTAAAATTTAAGATAAGTTATTCGTTTTAATGTTCTCATTTTTTTTTTTGTTTACGATTCTGATCAGCACCTAAATTTTTTACTAGTACTCTCGTAATAATCCCAATGTGTTCATTGTAAATTTGTTAAGAATTTGTGCTATTTTATATTAAATTTTAAATAAGCACGCGATATAGTGATATATTTAGTGATTATCGTGATATATTTAGTGATTATCGATATCGTGTTTGTATTACAAATAATTGCCGTTTGAGATTAACTGATTTTTACCTAGGCCGAGATAGCCAAAACCATGCCACGACAGATTGTTTTCGGTGGCACTCGATTTATTGTTTAATTAAAAAAAATATAGTAAATTATTTTACATGTTAGATCAATATTATCAAAATTACCGAAATTCCTCAGTGAAAGCTACACAAAGAAAATGTACTGGCTATCGAATTTGTTTGCCACTTGAATGATTTTGTTGTGGCTACCTAATTTTTTTGTTAACATTAACAAACACCAGAGTCCCGAAAAAACTCGTGTTTTCAAACTATCCCGAATGCCGGAATTTTAAAATATCAATAGCGATTGGCATCCCTACTCACAATATGCTTTTGTTATTGTAGTTTTTTTTGTTGTCTTGGCTACTACTTACTCACTACTCGAATCTACTCACCAACACTCTTATTTTTTTGATGTCAAGTTAAATACAACAAAACAACATGAAAAACGCGAATAATACAAAAATATCATCCACTGCGTTGTTGTATGCACTACACACACTTCTTTTATTTAATTCTTTCTTCTTCAGTTTTTTGTTTTCTTGTTGGTGAGTCAAAACAACAACAACAGCAAGAGCATTTCACAGAAAAAACAATTCGCACCCGACCAAACAACAGACCGCCGTCTATTATGCACTGATACGCAAGAACTGTAAAGAATTTCAATACAATAAAAACAAAAATATGCACAAAATTAAAAATATTACGCCGTCAACGCAATGCGAATCAAACAAAACAATTCAACAACACAATAACACACCAACACATGCACACGCACAAACACTCCAATACACACTCAAAGATCTTAGGGGAACAGTGGGATGGATGGAGGGATTGGAATGTTAATTTAAATATGCATTGGAATGTTATGTTACTATTTCGCATAACGGTATAGATTTTTAGGTAATTTAATAAGTTGGTTATTGGACAGTGGAGAAGGTTTGTAATTTGTCACATCTGTTGATCATTTAGAAAAACCTTTGCATTCCTATCACTTCCATAAACTAACGAAAATTCTTTAAATGCTGATTGCTTTTCGTAATTACGCTAAGGACAGAACATAAGGCTCACTGAATTCCGTCGCTTAAGGGTCCAAGGATTGTTACAGAATATTTGGCGCAAACCGTAGTGCCTCAGCATCTTCGTTCAGTTTAGTCAGAGCAACAGTATATGATCGAATTTTATCAGCTACCGTGATTTTATATTTTCATCTTTGCTGAGGTTTAACAAAATATATAATTCCGTAATTTCGCTTGCTTTCTATATGTGTCTCTTATTTTCTTTACGTCTTTGGTTAATCTTGCGTATCTTGCATGGCAGATTTAGTATCTGAACATCTGGGGTTGGATACTTACTCTTATAATTTAGCAGCCATTATCTTTAATTTTTTTTTTGCTATGACTCGTTTGTGACTTCTAAAGGGTGTTTTTTTATAGAGGTATAAAACTTTGAAGTGGAATAAAACAAGGATGAATTTTTTAAATTGACATGAAATTTACTTTATTCGAAATATAATCTTCTGGCATTATAATTTAAATATGACTTCTGGCGTATGACCGCCATAGCTGGCTCGTACGTAGTCTAATCTGGAGGTCCAATTTTCAATGACTTTTTCCAACATTTGTGGCCGTATATTGGCAATAACGCGGCAAATGTTTTCCTCAATCGTTTCGGGCTTATCGGCGTAGGTTAGCCACTTCACATATCCCCACAGAAAATAGTACAGCGGTGTTAAATCGCACGTTCTTGGAGGCCAATACACGGGTCCGATAAGTGAAACTATGAGGTTACCAAAAGTTTCTTTCAATAAATCAATTGTGGCACGAGCTGTGTGACATGTTGCGCCGTCTTGTTTAAACCACAGCTCCTGCACATCATGGTTGTGCAATTGATGAACGAACAAGTCAGTAATCATGACTCTATAGCCGTCACCATTGACTGTAACGTTCTGATCGTTTTTAAAGAAGTACGGACCAATGATCCCACTGGATTTATTTTTGTTATTCTTATATTACTAACATTTATTAAAAAATCTGCTAATGTTAACAGTTTTTTTCTTCAAGCTAATTTTTAGTAGATTTTATGCTATTTTTACAACTTTATTTCTATGAGTGTACGTATGTGAAAAAGGCTTCCTTTACATGTTGCGTGGACGGTAGCGACATCTCCGGATTCAAAATAAATATGAATAAACACGTCTTACTCATTCCTCCTTGTCTTACATTCATTTTCTTATGTTAGCACTAAGCACTGCATATAAATAAAGGGGACACCCTGGATTTCCTGACTACACCCGAGAGTGAAAGTTGTTAAGACATAAAGTTCGTAGCTATACACGGGTTACAAATTGCAGTTAATGTCAAATTTGAATCTAATCAGCTGTTGTCTCGTGAAAACTATTTACCTTACAGGCATACTCGTATAAGTACCTTATAAACTCATTAGAAGAGGCTGATCTTTGTAATTCTCATGCGATAAGTATTACACTTGGAGATATTCTTAATATGCTCCCGCTAGACTTCCTTTTTTTACTTTGAACCAAAACTCAGTGGTTGTCCCCCTACTAATACGTTGCATCGAGCTGAACGCATTAAAATAGGTTATGTGGATGAGGAAAGAGGGAGCAGTTTTTGTGGACATTTGTCTAAAACATTTCATTGTATACTACAGAAAAGAAATCCGTTGGAAGTTGGTTACACATACGACTGGTATGACTGTAAAACGAGTTCTCTCTGAAGGGCTTTGTGCGATATGCTGAACTATATACAACAAACGGATGATATCTACTTGATAATCGGGTAGTACATATACAATCCCGTCCATCGGGATGAGTTCACTTATATCAGTAGAACACTTCCCATGAAAATGTCTATGCAACAGAACAGATCGGATGGAGTGAAGTATTTCTTACAACGGTTAAGAAAACCAAGACAATTGAATGCTTCTTTCGACACTTGAATTATGTGGCTTGCCCAACGGATGTCATTTTAAATTTTCATGCCCAGAACCATAGTATAATATAGTAACCCGACTCATTAAAAAATTGAGAGCGTGTCCCTAATTCATGCAGGTGTAGTTGTATTAAGAACCTTACGCGTACGTAAAATTACAAATTTTTTCAAATGACAGAAAAAGAGTAATGTTACTGTATTATATGCCCAGAACATAAAGAGTATCTGAATCCTTACGACCGATACCGTCCATATATACAGACGACATTGTTGACACCACGTCATTATGGGCCAACATGCGACACTGAGTCTTGCGTGCATTAAAATCGACCCGGTTCGAACTCAGAGAACGGTCATGATTGAGTGAGTCACTCATAATCTGCCTTTTACCCTCAACCTTCTGAAGGTCGATCGAAGAAAAACTATTGAAAAATATTTCTGTCAGAGAAGTAGATAGGATTGGAAGTTCGACCAGGAAGATCATTAAGAAAGATGAGAAAAAAATAGATGGAGAAAGAACAGAACCGTACTTCTGAGACTCGTTAGATAAGACCCCACCAAAAGCAATAAGCTTCGATACCAGTGCGCCGTGCCACACACAATCGAAAGTCTTGGAATATCCAGAGCACGCCCAACGTTCCGAAAGCATTCTACTGTTGACAACAAATAAGTGAGTTAGGCTCCAGATAACTAACAAAATGGTAGTTACTCATGCTCTCCATCACCTTCGAGATAGATATTGGTTTGTAATAGAAATTGGCTTGTAATTTTCAGGCTTATGGGGGTTGGTTGAACATTGACATCCTTCCAGTTGAAAAGGTTAGTGTCATAGAGCACTTGTTCACTACCAAAGCTGGTGTGCCATCCGGCCCCATTGTTAGAGATAGGCTGCGAACTAATGTTTCTTGTCGTAGGAATTTCAATGCTTGATACGGTCCAATTTCTCTATTTTGTAAACCGGTCTATGATCTAATGTTTCTCCTTTCTTTATTTTTCTTGCATTAATTGCTGTTGCAGTTTGTCTTTCATTCCTCTCATAATGTTGTCAAAATATGAAACTTTCTCCCAATGCGGAGAAAATAAAACACAACACTTTTAAGAACTCAGACCTATTAGTCTGTCATCGTTTTTATTGAATTAAAGACTGGTAGAAGACTGTGAGCGAGTTTCAAGAGATTAACGAACATATGTATATTCCCTTAGGACTTATTCAAAAATTGTACTATGAACTACCAACATGCTGAAAAACAATGTCATCAAAGATTTTGACAAGAGGCACTCTATAAAGAGGAGTAATCTGCATATTTTCTACTTATTCTTCGAACTTTCTTATAAATTAAATTCCTGCATCACATCCGATTAAACCTGGTATTATGCTGATGTAATCGCTGAGGCAGCGCAGTTTCATACTGCCTGAAGTTAGTGTTACACAATTCGATCGCAACTCCGACGATATGCCACCAATCACGAAATTTCGGCGAACTTTTGCGGTTAAAATAAAATAGATAATGGTTCGAAGATGTCGATGGGACCAGGACCGGAAGTCTATTATGGTTAATTAGACAAAAGTGGTGACATGCAAACTACAAGAGATTATAGAATTTTCCAGGCAGAAGTCTATGTCTGTGATAAAGCCGCAGGTTACGGGATATATCATGGCTGACGGTTTCACCACTTTGAAAACCTTGGAAACAGGACCAAACAAATCGAATTCATAAGAATTCATAGAATTAATTAAAATCTTTATGAAACTCATGAATCATTCCGACAATGAAGCGTTTATAGAATTTAAGAAACAGTTTCATATACTATTTAAATATTGAGAAGATTTTTGAATTAATAAAACTTTTTATGAATGTCTTGAAAAATGCATTAGAACTAAGTTAATGAACTGCTTCAACAATTTCATAGAAGTCCAACATTAATAAACGGCTACATTGAAATAGTAAAGCCCATTATAAAATATGTTGAACACTTGAGAATTAAATTTTAAAACCAAAGTTTAAAATTTTGGAAAATTAATGAAATTATGAAATTTTATCAAAATATAAAAAAAAAATAATTTCATAGCTCTGAAGAAAATTTTCATTAAATTTATGAAGAGATAATTTATGAAATCAAATGAATTTAGTCTATAAAACTATGAAATTTTATAATGAAAAATGTATCCTCTAAGAAAAACTTTCCTCAGAGATGCCGGGCTTTGGACGGACTGAAAGAGAAAACCCTTAAGCAAATAAATGTTATACTATCACCTCAACGCGGTTATCGGTGCTTAATGCCAACAATAGCAACTACAAAGTCATAATTTCATGTAAAAGACATTATTTGAACAGTAAATTTACAAAAATAACTGAAAAAAAAACTAAAAAACTTACTTTCCATTTTGTACTTAAAATATACTTAAAAAAGCTCTAGAGGGCGCTACGCATCATGGATCATTTTTGAAATCTTAAGAAAATTGACTTTCATTTGAGTACCCACACTTATATCGCTCATTTACGTCAATATCGTCATGACTCAAAATTTTTGATTGTGTAGAAAACGAGTTTAAAGTTTTCAATTTACTCCCACCATGAAGAAAAAAAACAACGACATAATTTCTCTCAAGAGCTGAGTATACAAGATATCAATACGACTTTTTTTACACAATATGATACATGATATAACGAATAATTCTGCGTCATTAACTCAAAAATGGTATGGTGGACATCGATGAGATTTGGCTCGTATGTGGGACTATTGCAGAAGGTACAGCGCCTATGCTGTTTGGGCATTAGTGGCACAATGAGAACCACATCTACTAGGGCTGTCGACACTATTCTAGCAATTCGCCCAATTGAGGTCCAGGTGAAGTACGAGGCCGCATTGACTATGATGCGGCTGAGGGCCACCGGGGAATGGGACAGTAATGGCCATATTACCGGGCACCGTACTATTTTGGACCAATTGCCAGGGTATTGCGTCCCAGAATAGGACTGCGACAGGATTTCAGAGAGGTCGGTCACGACGCTCTGTGACACGATAATCCCCGACAGGGAACCATGGTTAAATGGGACCTTCTTCGGGAACCACCCGGGGATCCACTTTTACACGGATGGATCGAAACTGGATGGGAAAAACGGGTCTGGGCTTCTGTGACGCTGACTTAAATGTACGCAAATGCTTCCGTCTTCCTGACCATAATACCGTACTACAGGCGGAGGTCACCGCGATTACGGAGTGCATTTAGCAGGTGAATATCATGGGCTTGACCGGTGATATTGTGATTTTCACGGATAGCCAAGCGGCTATCCGGGCTTTATCTACGGACTCTGTGGGATCAATGACGATACTCAGGTGTAAAGGGGAAATTAACGATTTTTCTGCACGGGGACGCATTGAGATTATATGGGTGCTGGGACACTGTAGTATAGCGGGGAACGAAGTGGCTAATGATTTGGCTAGGGGAGGATCTTTCCTGGAATTAGTCACTTTGGGAAACGCTAAACCTTTTCGAGCTCTAAAGGCGGAGCTGGTGGACTGGGCTGACACCATGCATAGCACCATCTGGGAAAATGCGGGTGTTGGCAGGACTACGACTATTCTCTGGGGCAACCCGGACACGGACAAGACAAGGGAAATTCTGAATCTCAGTAGGAAGGAACTGAGTCTTTTGATGGAAATCCTCACGGGACACTCGACACTTAGGGCCCATCTTCACCGTATTGGTAGGGCGGACTCGGAAGTGTGCAGGGCCGGGTCGAAATACTATCCAGTGACCCAATATCCACATTGGGAGATCTTAGGGGCATAGTATGGACGAAGTTGAGGAGTTTCATCAGAGCGACGGAGTTCCTGGGGTAGAAAGGTGACATAGGACCGATTGTTTAGAGCGCACAACAAGCCGACATTCTGGCTTAAGTGTAAGTCCTCATTTACTTGAGTCGGATTAGGGAAGCATTTTCACTTCTCCGAATCCTCTTTTCGACCTAACCTAATTTAGCCTAACCTAACTAACCGAACCGAACCTAACCTAACCTAACCTAACCTAACCTAACCTAACCTAACCTACCTAACCTAACCTAACCTAACCTAACCTAACCTAACCTAACCTAACCTAACCTAACCTAACCTAACCTAACCTAACCTAACCTAACCTAACCTAACCTAACCTAACCTAACCTAACCTAACCTAACCTACCTAACCTAACCTAACCTAACCTAACCTAACCTAACCTAACCTAACCTAACCTAACCTAACCTAACCTAACCTAACCTAACCTAACCTAACCTAACCTAACCTAACCTAACCTAACCTAACCTAACCTAACCTAACCTAACCTAACCTAACCTAACCTAACCTAACCTAACCTAACCTAACCTAACCTAACCTAACCTAACCTAACCTAACCTAACCTAACCTAACCTAACCTAACCTAACCTAACCTAACCTAACCTAACCTAACCTAACCTAACCTAACCTAACCTAACCTAACCTAACCTAACCTAACCTAACCTAACCTAACCTAACCTAACCTAAACCTAACCTAACCTAACCTAACTCAAAAATCATGTTTTTTTGAGTTGTGACGTTCTTGAAGTAAATGAGCGATAAATATATAAACAGTACCACAATTTTGTTCCACTGTGTAGAGAATTAAATACTGCGAATTTGCATATGGTGAATTCAATATTGTTACCTGATTTTACTACAAAATTCCCTATTAAACATTGTTGTAAAATATTTATTTTGACCCACTGTACCCCCTTAATAAAAAAGCTAAAAAATACGTTGACAATTGTGTTTATGTACTTTTATTGTGCAATATAACAAAACAGATATTTGGGGGGTATTTTTGGGATTCTATATGTTTTTTTTGTTGTTTGTATTACATTGTAGTGTCTGCAAAAACCAGAGACGAAGAAAATCAATGGGTGAACAATGCGATAGGAAAGAGAGTTGGGAAAGCAAACTTTCTTAAGAGTAGATCTAGAATGAAAAATAGAAAAAAATATGTTAATGAAGGCTATATGCTGTGCTGTTGTTTCTTTTAGTTTTTTATTTTTTTAAATACGGTTTTTGCAATTGACGTAGGTACATGGTGTTTGTTCGTTGGTATTTTTTTTTTTACAGTTAAAGGTTGCTATTACTAACTGTTAATCATAATGATGTTGTTGACGTAGTTGTTGATGTTAATATTATTTTGCAGTTGTGTACGATGAAAAACAAAACTGAAACGAAAGAAAAAAATATTTGTTGTTAACGTATTTTTTTTTTGTATAAGGGAATGTTCCCAATTGCGGCCTGTTCCCTAAAATGAACCTTTCGTTTTTTCTGGTGTTGTTACATGAATATGCCAAAACTGTCAACTGCCATAGAGTTGAACTTCCGCCATAGCTACTTTAAAAACATGTTGACTTGAATGTACACGGTTTTCTTGTTTTTTTTGTGTCGTTTTAAAAAAACGCAGTATAAAGTCAATTTTTATGGAAATATAAAAGGTGAATAACAAATAAGTTCCAAAGAATTTTCCGAGTCGGATTTTTGTTAATGGTAAGAATTTTATTCACAAAAATATAAATAAATAAAACAAAAACAAATATAATAAATAAAACAAAAATTGTGAAAATTAAATTTTCATAATGTTCCCTGAATTGGAAATTTGATATATTTCCTCATTTTTTTGATCTTGATTTTCAAATTTCAAAACTTTTTAATGTCTTTTTTGGAAATTTAATTCAATGTGTTTTACAAATAAAAAATTTCGTTTGTTTATCACAATTAAAAAAGTTAGCATTACACCCATAATAATCCATGCATAAAAATACGAAATTATTGTCAAAACTACGATAACTTTCGTAAAATGTACAAATTTTCGTTTATTTTACAAAAAAAGGTTAATTTGACATTTTTTTTTGTAATTTTAAGCATGTAATTTTTATCAGTGTATATGGCATGCGCTGCTCCAGATTGGCGGGTGGAATATGGGGAGGGGGATAGGAAAATAATTTAAAAAAAAAAAGAAAGAAAAAAATTAGGAAACGAGATAGGGGGCAAAATGAGAGAAAAAGAAGAGAAAAAGGGGCGAAGCAAATGAAAATAAATATTTGTTTTAAATCGGCAAACACGTGAGTGTTTATTTTAATTATAGTTTGAGCAGCTGTTAGATTCCGACACCGGTCAGTTTGAAATAATAAAAAGTGAAAAATAATAAAAATAAAATTTAATAACAATCTAATTTTTGGTAGAAAATTGAAAATATTTAATGATTTATAAATAAGTTTTATTAAATAAACTTTACAAATCAGTTTAAATAAAAATACGCAAAGAATATTGTCTAAATCTGTGTATTTTTAGTGGTAGTTATACCATACAGCGTACACACAGAGAAATAAATTGTCAACCTAATTGAAAAGTGTATTTTAATGGTAAGAACTTATATATTCAGTTATGTATGTAATATCGTTGTACAACGATATTTACATAAAATTTCGGAATATTATGTGTGTTGCTGAAACCTTTGTTGTGAAAACGAATGTTCAGTTGTACAAACCGGCCAGACTCGGCCGTGGATGCGATCGAATTTTTCGGCTATGATATCAATTACTTGTTTGAAACAACAGGAAATCTGTCACTGCCCTAGCATTGCGTTTGCCTCAACAGAAATGCGGTCATAA
>JAEKOY010000440.1:0-25000 GCA_021234595.1 Delia radicum
AAAAGAACAATTCAAAAACAAAAATATGACTCACGCATGATCACCCTCGAAATTTTTTTTTACACTCACTCACGATACCGTCAATAATTTCAACTTCCATTCACAATTTTCTGCTCACGTGCGCTTTCCTAATTTATACCTAACCACAGTTTAACAAAATTTAGGCAACATGCAATTTCTGTTTTTAGTATTATTTTCCTGCAAATAAAAATTTGTTTGAAAAAATATATGATATAAATTCTTTAAAATTGTATAACTTCTTTTTTTAAAATTAGGAACTACTTCCAATAACGTCCTTTTATTAAGAAAAAGTATATGATTACTTCTTGAGTACAAAAAGTTATACATATAAGTTAATAACATTGTTATTTTTTTTTAAGTAAATAACTACTTTGTTATTGAGTTCATGCTTTCTGGCTTAAATTTAAAAAATTGATTACAATACTACTTGCTTTTTTGACTCTATCGTTGGAATGACTTTGGTATTGCAGTTACTAAATTTCGCAATGAGATATGTAAGCAAGTGTGGGCATCACCTTCTTTTTGGAATGTGTAATTTTTTCCTGGGTTTTTATGTTATATTATACTAATATTATTTAAAGGAAAAATAGGAAAACCTTTACATGACAGAAGAAAGAAATAATCTCAAATATTACTGGAAAATATATATGTATGTAATTGAATTGTCAACAGATAATACATTACATACATATGATTTTCGATTTGGTGATTTTTGTTTTAAAGCTGCATTTAGGCCGATTCTCTACAATATCTTATCAGCTGATAAGAAGAATTTTCAATGTTCTCATGATATCTATCAACGAGTCTTTTTATGAAGACGTCTATTCGCTCATAACCGGTTTCGCTGTGGAGGCGTTGTGTACAGTATCTCCAGTGCTTGTTGTTTATGATCTTAAGGCTTTTTGGTATTATCTGAAGTTTCCTCAGATGTGTTTTTGCAGCTTTATACCAAATTGGACTTGCGTATGTCAATGTTGGTCTTACAACGCTTTTGTATAATAAATTTTTATTTTTTGGATTGAGTAACGAGCGTTTATTTAACATTGGCCACAAGGCTCTAATCGTTTTAAGTGATTTATTGCAAGCTTCGTCAATGTGCTTTGCAAACTTCAGTTTCTTGTCCAGGTGTGTACCCAGGTACTTTACGTCATTCTGTATTACAGGACTCTCATTTTGAAAATTTAATTGACGGCTTGGTAAACGTTTTGGGGATTTATTGTAGGGAAATATGATAGTTTGGGTTTTGTTGGGGTTTATTTTAATTTTCCACTTATAAAAGTATTTTCTGCAGGCTGAAAATCCCTTTTCCATTTTTTTCAGTAGCGCCTTCGTGAGTTTGCTTGATGTAATGAGGGCAGTGTCATCTGCATAGTATGCAACCTTCAAATAAGGGGGAGGAGAAAAGTCCGACGTATAAATAGAGTACAGTAAAGGTGACAATATAGAACCTTGGGTTAACCCAGTTTCAATAAATTTTTGAGAAGATAGTGTGTTATTAACTGCGACTACAAATGTTCTATCGTTAAGAAAGTTTGCAACAAGTCTGCACAGATATTTTGGTATATCAGCCTGAAGCAGTTTACATACCAGCCCGTTGTGCCAAATTGTGTCAAATGCCTTTTCGACGTCCAAAATTATAAGGCCTGTTGGTTGTTGTATACGTTTATTAGCTTTGATTATATTTGTGATACGATTGACTTGATGTACAGCACTGTGTTGTTTTTTGAAACCAAACTGTTCTTAGCTATTATCGACGTATTTTCGACAACATCACATAATCGATTTTGAATTATTTTTTCAAACAGTTTTCCTAAATTACTCAATAAACTAATAGGTCTATAACTGCTTGGAAAATTCCTAGGCTAATTAGGTTTTGGAATTGCAATGACTTTTGCTTTTTTGAAATGTTTTGGAAAATATTGTATTTGTAGGCAGCTATTAAAAATAATCATTAGTAATTGCACTGCCTTGGGAGGTAGATTTTTAATGAAACCATTAGACCAGGTGATTTTGATGGTTTAAGAGATGCAATTACAAAATTTATTTCATCTAATGATGTGAGATCCAAGTCATCAACGTTGATGACAGTTGACTTTAATCGATTGACTTTTGAGTTAACAATTTTATTATTTGAATGTTTATAAGAAGACGTAAGATTATTTGAAGCAGAAAATGTTTCACACAGTAGTTTCGCCTTCTCGTCATCAGTTATAATTTTTGTATTGCCTTGGTTGAAGTGTGGTATTTGTTTGTTGTTTTTACCTCTTAAGCTTCTACTGATTCTCCAGAATGATTTGTCACCCGGCCTTAATTTTGAGAGCATTTTGTTCCATTTATCATTACGGTGGGTATTAATTTTGTTGGTGATCATAATAGTAATCAGTTTGATACACTGTTTATAAAAATTTAATTCAGATGAGTTTGACGTCCGTTGGCGTTTCCTTATTAAAGTTTTACGGGTCTTTATTAAATTTATAATATCCATAGGTTTTGCCAGAGAGACTCAATTTTGGGGTACATTGATTTCGCACTTCTAAAATCATGTGTATAAACTTTTCAATTTCAAGGACAATTGCGGTTTCAGTGCTGTAAGTTTCTGTGTTTATAATGATACCGTTGTTAATTATGTTTCTAAACGTCACCCAGTCTGTTAGTTTGTAATTACATTGACTTGTGTCTAATTTGATATCTAGTGCGCTGTTGCTTACTGCCAAGTCAATAACTGACGTATTACGGTTTCTTTGGTATGGATAAAATGTTGGACTATTAGGATAATATATAAAGAAGTTATGTATCTGTTGAAGATTGTACAGCATGTTACCCGCAGTGTTGTTTTTAACGCAATGCCATGAAGAATGTTCACCTAAAATAATAAATTCTTTATGCAATGAAGTTTATTTAATAATATTATCTGCAAAACTAGCTGCATATCTTGGCGAGTAAGCAGTGGAGATGATTAGTGATTTGTTGTTAAGTAAAATTTCAATTGAAATGTTTTCGATTTTCTTTGTATTTAAAATTGGTAGTAGTTTATGTTTGACAGAAATGCGAACAACCAAAGCTACTTCTCCCCCTCTCGAATCTTGTCTATCGTATATTAAATAGATTTTGAAAGATGTTTTGTGGTTTTCATTAAGATGTGTTTCGTTTAAAAAGGCAATATGAATATTTTGCTCTTCAAGTAAATTTTCGAATTGATTTAAATGAGCAATAGAAGAAATGCCATTAGCATTCCAGTGAAGAATATTTAAGCCATGAAAATTATCGAAGCCCATATGCATACTTAACCATTGACATCGCGACTTGAATTTGTTGTATTTTTGTCGTGCATTGTTGTAGATCACCTAATGCTGTGGTGAAAATATTGAAGAGTTCATCTATGCTACTCTTATACAATCGGCATACGATAATGTACTACGATGAGTGTAATTGTAGGTTTGATTACTATTGGGAAGATTAATATCATTTGCAGAGTGGTATGTACGTTCTTTACCATGTTTTTTGCAGTTAAAGCAAGAAAATACAGCTGGTATTTTGTCTTGATTCCTGAGTGGGCAATCATTGGTGTGGTGTCGGTTCGCGCATATCATGCATGCTGGGAGACGGTTGCAATGTTCACCACCGTGACCATACATAAATCAGTTCCAACATTGCGTTGGATTTTCTGACTTTCTTGGTTTATACTTTTTCCAAGATACAATAATGTTGCATATTGCAATTACATTACCTAATGATTTTGGGTTAAAATTGTTTCTTACGAATTGTAATTTGTATACTGCATTGTCGACAGAACTGAATTTTGTATTTATTTCAGTAATGTATGAAGGTATTAAATTGTAACCTTGGATATCTTTTTTGATATCATCGGTACTAATTTTTGGGAGTCCATACAGAAATACAGTGTACAGACGATTTTCTTTGGAGTTGAAAGTATGGAATTCAATATCTTTTTCCAATAAAATCTTTTTGCACTTTTCGTAACACTCAGTATCTTTTGGAAAAACTTTTGTTCCAATGGATGTTCGTTTATATATTGGATCTTTACCCATTAAATTTTGAAGATCTTTAAGAGGAATTTTATAATCAACTACAAGTTTTAACCTTTTTGACCTCAGTTATGTTGGAAATTGGGTAAAATTCCATGTCGTTGGCATCGGCCAGAGCACTAAACCGGTTTCTGAAAGTTGTTGGTAAGTCCGAAAACATACTAAAATTCAGGGGTCGAGACCATTTCTGTTTCTTGTTGGTTGACTTTTTAAAAGTTAAGGTATTTGATTTGGCCCCCGGGGTCATAGTAGGTTTGCTATCCCTAACAACAGACGACAATTACAAAAATAAAGAAATTATTTGCACTTTTAAACTTTGATACTTTTGTCAATAACAACTATCCGCTACTTTACAAGAGGCGACCGTTGTCTACGAAGCTTAGTATCGAACTGGTCATTTGTAATCAAAGAAGGTATAAATCAATCAAAGATTGATTTAAAATTTTAAATAGAAAAAAGACAAATAAAAATATAGTTTTAAAATTTTGTCAATTTAAAGTAAAATTTGTAACTTGTAATGGATGTTTATTAAACTAACTTTATATCGTCAGCTAAAGTGCGAAAGGTCGCAATTAAAATTTTCACTTTCTTAAGGGGCAAAAACGGTATTTGACGTTTCAACAAATTTGTTAATAAACATGATAGTTGTGATTAAAGAATGATACAAGTTTGTGGTGAAATGACATAACATTGTATTAAGCGATATAAAATAATATATGAAATCATGCTAGCATATATGTTATTATATGCCACATCTACTATAATATCAATCGATATATATTGGGATATTAATATGTAAGGGACTATATCAAAAATTTACGAAAGATTAAATCCAAGACAAAATTATATGAGACCATATGCGTCATCACATATATCCATATGAAGCTTTATAAAACTATATATTTTTAAAAAATATTATATTAAATAAGATATGATTGTATGTATATAAACATTTTTATTAGGGAAGATATGTTATGTTGTTATATCTCAAATTATATAGATTATATGTCACCGTATATGATGAAATATTATGTTATATATGAGAATTTATTATTGTAAATGACAATAGATCAGTCATATATTATTATGTATAGAACATATGCTTAATATCTAATTTTCATGAACAAATTCGTTTTTTTAAATATGTTTTTCTTTAATTGCATAAATATGAAAAATGACAGCCATATACACAGAGAAAAATTTAGCTATTTGGCAACTGAAATTCTGTTACTTCGACTCAAATTTAAATTCAAAAATTTGAGTGGGTTGCTACTATTGAACAGCAGTTTTCAAAACAAGGTTCGGTTAATTCAACTGAATTTTAGTTGCAACACCCAAAATATTCAGAAATCTAAAGGAGTTTCATACTTGATCTAGTTGAGTACGGTCGTCTCTTATCGAATAGCGGATAGTTGTTCACAAGCAAACAAATCAAAGTTTGGGATAGCAGTACACAAATGGCCCCGGGGGTCAAATCTCATAGTCTAGATTTCAATAAATCTAACATGAAGAGATCGAAAAGGTCAGTGAATATTCCTCTAGGTATGTTATCTCACTTACCTACAACCAGTGTTGCCATGTATTTTTTTTAAAAAACTGTAAGAAAAAACTGTTTTTTTAAGAAAAAACTGTTTTTTTTTTAATAAAAAACAGTAGAAAAAACAGTTAATATGTGCATTTTGAATTCAATTGCATTTTATTTAAACATAAAACAACATAAACAACATTAAACACATAACATATTTATATACACAGAAAAAAAATATTTTTTTTGTTGACTAACTTTTAATTATACTAACAAAAAAAAAAATATTTTCAAATTTATGTTATTACAGATCACAAGTTGTGCTCTGTTATAAAACAACATTTTAATTAACAATAGGAATAATATGTTTTTTTTTTCTGTGTACTTGTTTAAAGTAAAAAAAAATATAATATAAAAAACATATTTATATTTATATTAATTATTTAACATATAGAAAAAAAATAGCTACAAAACCATAAAAAAACAAAATAATTCATCACATTTTGAGATCTTACTTAATTACATAAAAATATCAGTTATGCATTTTTTGTTAAATTTGATTTTCATTTCGTTTGATTGCACAAAACTTTAACACAAACAAATGCTAAAAAGGGAATTAAAACTTACTACACAGTTGCATTCAATGCGTAGTATTATTTTTTATTGAAACATTTTGTGCAACTTTTGTATTAAATTTATAAATTCAAGTAAAAGAAAGTAAATCGACCAGGTAAACTGTTAAAAACTGGAAAAACTGGAAAAAAAAAGGCTGAAATTAAACAAAAACTGTTTTTTTTTCATGAAAAACTGGAAAACTGTTACGCATCCTAAAAAACTGGAAAAAACAGTTAAAACTGGCAATATGGTAACACTGCCTACAACATCAAAAAATTGATTTAGTGAACTAGCTAAACTTAATGATATGGACTTGGATACAGTATCCAACATAACTGATATAAAAATAGTAAAACCGTCACCATTGGTAGTCGATGCCAAAATAAATTTAAGTGATATCCAAACATTATTGGGGAAGGATCCAATCTACTAACGTACGTCCAATCTACTAACGTACGTCCAACTAAGGTGTTTCCTCCAAATTTCGACTCATACGAAAAATGCAAAAATATTTTATTGGGCAGAAAATTTGAATTTCATACCTTTAACTGGCTTAACTCCAAATAATTGCACAATACCAACTCGTTATACGTCAACAATTGACTCACTGCACAAAGTTCTACTTTATGAACAACTATCTGTTCCGTGATTTTCAAAACACGATCTGATATTTCTAACGTATGATTTTAAACTGCAAACAGTCAATGATATAGTAACATACTATGATTTTAAGCACATGGACTTTAATATAATTTCCAACGAGTTTTATAAAATCGATTAGGATTTTATCTATTATATGCCACTTGTTGAAGACCAACTAAACTTTTTTGAGCACAATCTATTGCACATTTTTAATATGTGTGTGTCTGTAAAAAAACTTACCAACAATTTTAAAAACAAACCATGGTTTAATAAGGATATAAAACGGCTGATTTCTCGCAGAGATTTTGCATACAAAAGCTGGAAGCATTTTAAAACATCGTATTGACACGAAGAGTATTGTAAAATGCGAACAGACGTCAACAAAAAGGTTCGATGTGATAAAGCTGCGTATTATTCCCATCGTTTTAACTCTGCTGTAGGATCGTAGAAAACTTAAAAGACTATTCGTGAAATTGGAGTTCTACCAACCTCATATCGTCTTACTGATCTGGACGTTTCCAATCTGTGTTTTCTAATAACCAAAACTGACGTGCATTGCCTACGATCAAGGGTGTGCCTCAAGGCTCAATTTTGGGTCCACTTCTTTTTTCAATATATATTAATGATCTAGTTAAACATGTAGAATTCATTTGTATGCTGACGATGTGCAGATATATATAAATAGTAAAATAGATAAAATTACTAGTTATGTGGATAAATTGAATGCGGATCTAACTAATGTACACACTTGGGCAACAGCTAATGGACTCTGCATTAATCCATCTAAATCGAAATGCCTAATTATAACCCGTACGTCAGTAAACTTGATTACTGAACCAACAATATCTATTACTAATCAACCAATTCAAGTTGTAAACTCAACCAAAAATTTGGGTATCATCTTTAATAATACGCTTTCTTGGTCTGATCAGATTAATGCCGCAGCCGGAAAAATCTACTCCATGATACGTACACTTTGGACTACTCAATACCTTACCCCAATCAACATTCGTATTTTACTTGCGAAAACCTATCTTATACCTACTTTGTTGTATGGATGTGAAATGTTTGCCAACCTTGATTCTACTACTAAGAAAAAACTTACCGTGGCTTATAACTCCATATTAAGATATGTTTTCAACTTAAAAAAATATGATCATATCTCAGCATTTGAGGAACGCATTTTTGGGGTTAACATTATTGATCTATTTTAGATAAGAACTTTTCATAAAATTCTTTTCAACTGTTAACCAAAATACTTATTTAACAGATTAATCCCTACTCGATCCAGAAGATATAATGATATGATAAAAATCAGATATAGAACCTCTTTCTCGGAACATCATTTTTATATTTTTGCAATACGTCTTTGGAACGAGCTACCGCCAAATCTACAATTCATTAGCAACGCTTTGCAATTCAAAAAAGAAATTTTTAAACATTACAGTTAATCAAAATTGTTTTCAATTTGTCTCATAATTGTATTAAGTATGTTGATATTGTTCTTGCCAATTTATTTTTTTCATAATTTTTTATTATTTTTTGTTACTTATTATAACATTATTTTAAATTATATAATATTTTTTTTTATTGCGAAAATTATGCTAATTAACATTGTAGTAATTCTGTGCGATAATAATAAGATTTTAAATCTTGTAGCACAGAAACACAAAATAAATAAATAAATAACGCGAAAGAGAATCATCTTTACACTATGTTCCTGTATGGACTTCCAAAACTTAGTATTGATGATATCAAAAAAGATATTCAAGAATATAATTTAACCCCTTCATCTATTACGGAAGTGAACACAAAATTCAGTTCAGTAAATAATGCTGTGTATAAGGTACAATTTGCTACAAAAAATTTCAATCCAAAATCTCTAAACAATGTAACGTCACTATGCATTATAATAGTATATTGGAAAAAATATAAACCAAGAAAGAACGTCAACCCAACTCAATGTTGGAATTGTCTTATGTATGGCCATGGAGTTGAACACTGTAATCGCCTTCCAGCTGGTATGATATTTGCCAACCAACACCATAAAGTTTGTAAACTTCAGAATGAAGATAGAATGCCTGCAGTATTTTCTTGTTTCAATTGTAAAAAGCCCGGTAAAGAAAGAACAGATCACTCTGCAAATGACATTAATTGCCCTTTTCGATCTCTTTATTTAGAGACAAGAGATAAAGCAACAAGAGAAATACAAGCAATTACAACAATAAACAAAGTTCACCACAGTACTTTAATAATGATGTCCACCTAACCAACCTCAACAACAGCTCTAATCGTAACACTCTCTCTTATGCAAATTGCGTGAGAGGAAATAATGATCGCTTTAACATATCGCACACCTAGTTCAAAAGTGACTTAAATCAAAATTTTAATTTTTTGGGTTTATATGCTTAAACTATGCACAACACACTTGTTTATCCAATAAAAAAATATCAATGTATTTTCTTGTTGTTAACTGTTGTTAAAAAACAGCTATGTCTTTCTTAATGTTTCAATTGGTATAAAGTTGGAAATTTTTTTTTTCGATTAATATTTTTACAACTGCATTAAGCGATCTACAAAAACCCACAACCAAAGTACAACAAATACAAATTGTAATGTCAGGGGTCAAATATGCATATGGTTTACATTAATAACAATGGCTTAAAAATTCTTCATTGGAATGCGAATGGTATTTCTACCTTTTCACATTTACTTCAATTTAAAACGTTAATTGAAAGAGAGTATGTTCATATTGAATCTTTAAATGAAACTCACCTAAATGAAAGGCACAAAACTTAAAAAATTCAACAATTAGTGAAATAGATATGAGGCACGTTGTGGCAAGTCAGTTTTTCCAAAAAATATACTAGAAAAACGTTTAAAAGAAGAAGCCAACGGGCATCGAACCAATCTTATGCAAACTGGTGTGATCAATGCGTAAAACTGCTGACTAAAATTATCAACAAAGATATAAATAATCATCATAAGATATAAATAATCATCGTAACGCAAAATGGAAAAAGTTGCTAACAAAACTGAAGCCAAGAGATAAATCGTTCTGGAAAACTAGCCGGTGCTTAAGAGGTAAACAAAGGAGTAAAACTCCATATCTCACAGAAGGAAATATGAAAATTAACACTGATAAAGAAAAGTCAGAATTATTAGCCAACACTTGTTATGCATCAAACAGTCTCACGTATACATACATATAAACACTCTATCGATAAAACCGTTAACTCTAAGGTAAATACACTCAATTCCAGAGGCGCCTTTTCTGAAAATAGTTCTTTGATATCACATACTGAGTTAAATTGCTTAATTTCTACTGTCAAAACATCCAAATCTCCTGGGCTAGATGACGTCTCCAACATTCTAATAAAAAAACTTCCCTCCTAAGGCAGTAAAATTATTATTGATAATTTTTAACAGCTGTTTTAAAGTCAACAACTTTCCAAAATATTTTAAAAAGGTCAAAATCATCGCTCTTTCTAAACCAAATAAGCCTAAGCACGGTCCGCATAGTTATAGACCGATAAGCGTATTAAGAAACCTTGGCAAAATATATGAGAAAGCTATTCAAAATCGAATTTACAGTGCTATTGAAAATACATCAATATTAGCAAATGAACAATTTGGGTTTAAAAAACAACATAGCGCGGTTCACCAAATAAACCGAATCACAAACCTTAAAAAGTCCAACAAACGAATTAATCAATCCACAGGCTTGATACGGTCTTATTTATAAAATGCTCCAAGCTAATATAACTAAATATTTTTGCAGACCTAGTGACTTTTAATAAAACATTTTCGTTTCCTAAACAAATTACTGAAGGCCTGCCACAAGGTTCAATATTATCACCATTATTGTACTCAATTTATACAACGGATTTCGCTCCTGCAATATGCAGATGATACGGCTCTAATAACGTCTAGTAAACTCACTAAAGCACTGTTAAAGAAAACAAATACTTCTGCCTGTAACAAATACTTCTACAAACGGAAAATAAAAGTAAACCCTATTAAAACTCAGGCTATTATATTGCCTTACAACAACTCCCCCAAACGGATACCAACTCGTCAGTTAAGTTTCCAAAATGAGAACCAAGTCGTCAGTAAAGTTTCCAAAATGAGAAATAAATATAATAACGATATCAAATATCTTGATGTTTGCCTCGATAAGAAACTTAACTTTGCGAAATCTGTAAAAAATCCATAAAAACTTGCAGATCTTTATGGCCAATCCTTAACAAACGTTCAACCCTGAACCTTAAGAGCAAAAACTTAATATTAAAAAGTATGATTACACCAACCTTGACTTATGAAAGTCCTATCTGGTACAATGCAGCAAAATCACATATGAAGAAACTACAAATCATTCAAAATAAATGTCTCAAAATCATAAATAACAAAAATCGGAGACATTGAACTCAACTTCCCCATAACGAAACTGGATAAAAACTAATTATCGACTTCATAAAAAAACTTAACAATAAATACCATGAATCCATTCAAATTTAACTGATAAGGGAATGCATAGAATTGGCTTAATTTGCAGCTTCGAAACACAAATTATTATCCTTAGATAACTTCATTGTATACTTGTATATTTTCTAACGTATTTAATCTTATTTCCCTACCATATAAAGGTTTTTCCTATTTTCCTATGAATAATGTTATAATTAAACAATCAATATCAAGACCTTTTGTTATCATAATTGTTCGTTGCAATATCTATAGATAAAATCTCGAAATTGTAAATAAAAATGAATTTATAAATGAAAAAAAAATAATAAAAATAAATCAGAAATCTAAACTTAATATCGTTGTAAGGGTGTCCCAAGAAGAACGCAATTTTTAAATCTGGCAACATTCGAAGTGTCATTGTTTGACATTTGAACAATTGTTACTGTTTGCTAGTAGAAGGTACGAGGTTAGTAAAAATGGAGCGCTACACGAATGAACAACGCATTCTCATTGTGAAATAGTTTTACCAAAATGGTGAAAGTTTTGCGGCTACAGTTCGCAAATTGCGATCAATTTGGGGTCACAATAATGCTCCAAAAGAGTCAACTGTAAAGAGATTAATGGATAAATTTGCCGAAACTGGGTCTATTAGTGATGTAAAGACAACAACGCGCCATCGACCAGGTCGATCGACCGAAAATGTCGCAGCTGTACGTGATGATGTCGCTCAAAATCCATCCACCTCAATAGGCAGAATTGTCGCATTTGGGTGAGGAAAATCCTCGAGTGATTCACGAGAAGCAAATGCATCCTCAACGTGTCACTGTGTGGTGTGGTTTTTGGGCTGGAGGAATCATTGGACCTTTTTTTATGAAAATGAGGCAGGTCAAGCGCAAACAGTCAATGATGTTCGGTATCGTGAAATGATAACCAGTTTTTTCTTGCCTAGAATTGAAGAAATGAATGTGGAGGGCATGTGGTTCCAACAAGACGGCGCCACATGTCATACAGCCAGAGAAACAATTCAATTGCTGCATCAGTCATTTCCCGGTCGTGTTATTTCGCGTTTTAGATATCAGAATTGGCCGCCTAGATCGTGCGATTTAACACCACTAGATTTTTTTCTTTGGGGTTTTTTGAAATCGATGGTTTACGCGAATAAGCCGACGACGACTCAAGCCTTAAAAGAGGAAATTGGACGCTGCATTAATGAAATACCGCAGCATTCATGCAAAACGGTCATTGAAAATTTCATTAAAAGATCGCGTGCATGCCAGCAAAGCCGCGGCGGCCATCTGCACGATATATTGTTCCATACATAACCTCATTCTGTCTACTTTACGATATAATAAAGTTTCACGATTTTTTTTTTAAATATCTGTGTTTTATTTAAAATTTAAAAATTGCGCTCTTCTTGGGACATCCTTTAATAGCTGAAGTTATAAGTTGTTACCATTAAAATACACTTTTAAATTGAGTTGGCACTTCATTTGTCTGTGTGTATATATCGAATGCTTACTGAACCTTAGAAATCCGCTAACAACTTTAGAATATAGAGCTCTTCAAAAGCTCTTCTTTGAAATCAGAAAAGCTGAATATATGTATGTGTTATCAGATTCATGGAGTATGTCTGTGTCAACTCCTTTTGTGATGTATCATGGAACTAATGATATATATTGCGCATTAAATCTAAAATAATTTAATACATTTGTATAGATTCTCATCCTGTATTTCCTGCTGCTGATCGTCTATTCAAATTTCGTAAAAAATTTCCAGAAACTTGGATTTTTCAAAATTTCGAAATGTAAGTTATAAATAAATAAATAATATGCTTGGGAACATTGTAATATGCTTGGGAACATTGCAATATGCTTGGTAACATTTTCATTATCATTGAAATTACAAAAAAAAAAAATTAAATATATAATAATAACGTACTGTTATCCAAATAACTTCAAAATGAAAAATTTTAAATGGTCTCCCTGGTTTCATTTAAACACCGTGTTGATTGCATCTCCTGATAGACATGTACAAGAAATTGAAATCGAATGTACATTTTTTCTAAATCGGAGTGATATGGAATATGACGAGGAACTAGCGGAAGTGAAACAATAAGTAATGGGAATGAGATTGACTGGAACGACTGGAAGTGGAACACAAAACATGAGGAACAAAATGAAATGGAACAAGAAAAAGGTTGAATTAAAAAACTTAAGGCAGGAAAGGAAATGGAATGGAGAAATGGAATGGAAATGGATAAAATTGGTTATAATCGATTATCCAGTTTTCGTGATATTTCAACGATTTTTCTTAAATTTTAAAGTTTTACGAAAAATTAATCTGTCAATTGTAATTATTTATTTTTTTTCAATTTATAAGTAAGGCATTGCCAACAAATCATTATCATTAATTAAACCAAAATGCTGAATAATTTCATTAAAATACAATATCAATTTAACTAATCCCATGTATATTATATAATATAGATTTTTGATTAAATAAACTTTACTTTCAGAAATAATACTAATACCGAATTGACATTTAATGTACCCGATACTATAACCACTTGGCGTATAACGGCATTTTCAAATAATGACATTACCGGTTTTGGTATAGTCGATGGACCTACAGATATAACTACTATACAACCGTTTTTGATATTACCAAATTTACCCCACTCGGTAAAGAGGGGAGAAATTGTTGATATACAGTTAACAATATTTAATTATCTAAATCAATCTGTAGATGCTGAGGTTATCATGTATAATAATGATGATGAATTTTATTTTATGGAATCTACAATTCAAGGTGCAGAAAAATCTTCGGATGATAATCAACAAATTAAACGTGTCAATGTTCCCATAGATAGCGGTAAAACTGTATCATTTCTTATAAGCCCCAAACAAGTGGGTGATATAAATTTACGCATAACGGCCACAAATTCTTTATATTCCGATGCCGTACAACAAAAACTTAAAGTTGAACCAGAAGGTGTTACCGAATATCAAAATCAAGCTTTATTTTTAAGTGTCCCTAAAGGTGAGAAATTGACTTCGTCATTTTCAATTGAACTTCCCCAGGATAGACTAGCCGATTCAGAATATATAACTCTATCAGTGGGTGGTGATTTTGTAGTACCATCGATAGAAAACCTCAATGATTTAGTCCGAATGCCTACAGGTTGTGGTGAACAAAATGTAATTAATTTTGCTCCCAATATATTAATTTTACAATATCTCAAAGCAAATGGAAAATTTGCAGCGGAAAAGGATTTAGTTAAAAAAATAAGATCATATATTGATATTGGTTATCAGCAACAATTGTCATTTCGTCATAAAAATGGTGGTTATAGTGTATTTGGTATGAAATCTGATGGAGAGGCCAGTACTTGGCTTACGGCATATGTGGTGCGTTTTTTCATTAAAGCTTCGAAATATTCACCAATTGAAGCGAGAATAATTGAGTCTGGTTTAGAGTATTTAACAAATCAACAGAAACATAATGGTGAATTTGAGAATACCGGCTATTTAATTGATCCAGCTCATCAAAGCAAATATGGTTATACGGCTTTTATATTGTTGTCATTTTTGGAAGATCCTGTAAGTATTTTTTCATTATAATAACTT
Source organism: Delia radicum (assembly GCA_021234595.1). Classification (NCBI taxonomy): domain Eukaryota; kingdom Metazoa; phylum Arthropoda; class Insecta; order Diptera; family Anthomyiidae; genus Delia; species Delia radicum. The sequence goes on from JAEKOY010000440.1 coordinate 14,940, forward strand.
TATTGTCACGGGTGTAGTGGTCAATGACTTTGTGAATGATAGTTATTGTTTTTAAATGTCTTTTAAGGGAAGTTAATGTGAACGGTTTACAGTGACACAGAATACTGCTAACTTTCCCAAAAGCCACAGTTAAGTGACATGTCCTTGGATATATGAAATAACTAGTTAAAGCGAAATCAATAGCGATTAAACACTGATCGAATTTTATGCGTAGTATTAATAAAATCCTTAATTAATACAATGGATTTTTTCTTAAAAGAAGTCCCCAAAGAAATGCTTCATTAAATCAATGAAATGTGTTTTTTTTTTTAAATCAATTCTGATGAAAGGCCAATTGTTGTTGTTTACGTGTTTAACAAATTAAATTCATAGTTTGTATGAAATATTATCATTTCATATTTTTACATTTTTGATTTGTTTAGCGGTGTGTTTAGTGGGGTGAATAACAAATATTTTAGAAATAATGCAGTCGTTTCTTACTGGCTGATAATTTTTGGAAAAAATTTCTTCTACGAAATCAGGATTCAAGGATGTCAAACTGAAACATGGGTATATCCTTCAAAAGAGGATAATTTTTAGAAAATATTAAAAATCTTGGGAGCATTTCTTTACTTCACTTTTTATAAATATTATTAAGGCCGAAATAAGGATACAAGGCCGAAATCAGGATACAAGGCCGAAGTCGGAATATAAGGACATCAAACTGAACTAAGAATGTAACCGTCAACAGAGTGGAATTTCCAAAAAAAAATTTAAAAATCTTAAGAAAATTTTGTTACTCCAGGTTCTGTATATGTTATCAAAAAAGTTATCGAGGATAGAAGAAAAAAAATTTCAAGTACGAAATCATAGTTCAAACTGAAGAATGGGGCATAAAAGAGTGCAATTTCAAAAGACATTCAAAGTCTTAGGAAAAAATTTTCAAGGACGAAATTAGAATACAAGGACATCAAACTTAACCATGGGGTATCGTTGAAATGTCCCTCGTTTGAAGGATACCCCCATGGTTCAGTTAAATATCCGTATGCTAATTTCATACTTGATTTTTTTTTTCGCAAATCCGCGATATCTTTTTTGACAACAACTTCAAGTTGATATCCTTTAATCCTGATTTCGTCCTTCAATTTTTATTCGCAAATTTGCAATATCTTTGTTGATAACATATATAAAATTGGAGTGACGAAACTTACCTTTTTACCTTTTTTTATTAAATATCCCTCTTTTAAAGTATATCTCCATGGTTCAGTTTGATATCCTTCTATTATCCTGAATTCATCCTTTACATTTTTTTGGCGTATCTGGGATATCTTTTTTGTTGGTTCAGTTTGATGTCCTTGTATTCTGATATCTTTTTTAATACCATAGATAAAAACCAGAGTGATGAAACTTTCCTAAAATATTTAACTTTTTACATACTTACCAGTTAAAACGATGTTACACTTATTTCGATCTCAGTCTTTATTTGATAAACGATTAAAACGTTAAAAAAAATATAATCATATTATAAATTTGCGTTCGTTATTTATTGACTTTTTACAAGAGAGCCTATGTCGACTTAATCTTTTTTGTAAGAATTTTGTTGTCAATTATCGTTTTTCTTCACCATTTTATTCACTAAACGGTATGGGACCGCCTAAAATCAATTAATTTCAAAGGTTTTGATAAGTCTGTATGGTAAAAGAACTTATTTCATTTGTAATATTGGGCGTTTGAAATTTTATTGAAAAAATCTCGACAAATTTTCATTAATATAATTATTTATGAAATTATAAAAAATATTAAAACATGAAAAAACTTACAACATTAATAAATTTTAGTGCTCCCCGGTAGGCTAGTTGGTAGCGTTCTGGCTTATCAGTGCGGGGGTCGTGGGTTCGATTCCCACCAGAGGCACTGGTCTGTTTTCGCTACAACGCGCCGAAGGCCATAGTAGCTAGTGCTCGGTTAGGGTAATAGTATATAATTTGTAATTATATAATTATTAATTAATAAAAAAAATATAATTCAGTTATTGAAAAGTTCCATTAAATCTATAAATTCGAAATCGATTCAAAAAATCTATCTGTCAATTGGGAAGTTTTTTTTTTACACAAAATGACTTTTAATATAAAGGGTCCGCCAAATAACTTTTTTTTTTTTGAACTCCTGAACCAATTGGACTTTGTATGGCGTCATACCAAGGTCTTTATGCAAAATTCGTCTCAATGATGTCTCCGAAATGTTCAGTTGTTGAGAACGACGGTGAATTGATGTTGATGGCGCTTCACGCACACTTCCTGCCACAGCAGCAATATTCTCGGGTGTACCCACTGTTTTTGGCTTTTCACGCTTTGGTTTATCGATGAGGATGCCAGTTTCTTTCACTTTTTTCACAAGATAACGAACATACGGACCATATTCGTTCAGCGGAAGGATAAAACTAATTATCTGTCAAATCAGAAATGAGCTAAGTGTTACCATTCACGAAATAATCACTAGTTGAAAAAAAAACGTTAGATGGCGGACCCTTTAGTACTAGTTTCTTGTAATTTACACTCATAGAAACAAACCCCTAAAAATAGCAGAAAAAGCTAGTAAAATTAGATAATAATGACGTTGCAGAAAAATATGCTTAGCTAATTTTTTTGTTGCTAAGTATTGGTAAGACAGAATAGCAAAAATAAAACTGCTAAATTTACAATATTTCAGTTGAATTTTAGTTCACTTAAAATAGCAATTTACACTGCTAAAAGCAGCAAAAACATTTGCTTAATATTTGTAGATTTAAAACAGTAAATAAAAATTGACATATCAACAAAAATTTTGTGATATTTAACTTCAGCTTAATTGAATGCAAATAACAGTATAATTTTCTGAAATCAACAGAAATATTTGCTAACAAATTTAAAACTGGTGATCTCAGAAGGGCAGATTTTTATTCGCATAAAAAAATCTAAAAAAATTTTTTTTTAAAGTTTTACATTTTTTTTTTTGTTGTCTATTAATATTTAGCTAAATGTGTTACTAATTTTTTCTATTAGTGCACATTTACAAAGAAAAATTATTTCGAAGTTATATATCAGCGGTCACCAACTACTTTCATTTGGGGTCCGTTTTTTTCAAAAATCACGACCGTCGCGGTCCGGAAGATAATAAACTGAACTATTTAAATAATATGTTTAGATACTGTATGAAAGGACAAATAAAACGAATTTCCAATTTTCTTAAAATCTACGAATCTGTTTTCAAATTCCGATTTTGGATCCTCAATGAATGTCTTGTATTGGCCGACGTTAAGCTCCTTGTCATTGCAGAATTTTTTTAAATTAGTTAAGTGCAGGCGTTCATTATTCAGATCAATGTTGAAAATATCGAGTTTTCGCAAAAAGATTTTTACTTCTGTCAGGAGCTCTTATACAAGTTTTCCTTTGCCTTGACGTTTAAGGTTCAGATTATTGATGTGTTTAAAAATATCTGATAATTAAAAAAAAAAAAAAATGGAAGTTACCTTTTCTTTATCGCTAAGAAAACTTAAGTAATCGTTTGTTGACGTTTGATCAATTTTGAAAAGAAATGTCTTCAAGTCTTCTAAAATGGTGAAGAATCCTTGTAAAACGCAGCGTTTGCTTAACCATCTCACTCTATTATGCAATAACAGATCGTCATATTGAGCATCCACTTCGTCAAGATATATTTTCAATTCACGATGTTTCAGTGCTGATTTTGCCCGAAGAAAATTTATTATTTTCATCACTCCTTGCATGGTTCTCTCGAGATTAAGATTGAGTTCGCAGCAAAGCACAGTTTGGTGAATTATACAATGGTAAGAAATCAAATTTTCATTACATTTTGCACTGGTTCTCAATAGGTGAACTAGTTTTTTTTTAGTCCCAACCATCGCTGGTGCACCGTCGGTAGTTACTGATAATATGAAAATATTTCTCATGAATTTGTTGTTACATAATGTAAAATATTTTGTGTTGTTAACACAAGGTCCGCATAAAATAGGTATACGGTTCGGATCCGGACCGCTGTCCGCCAGTTGGTGACCCCTGCTATTTATGATAAAATCTATCAAACAGAGAAAAAAAAATAATTTCTGGCCTTAGGTCTTTCAATTCTCTTTATATAAATAATTATCTCATTCTTCCTATGAACCAATATTATATATAATAGAAATAATCATACGCCATGCAGTTGTAACATACAACAATTTAGGGATCACCTAATATATCCTGAATAAGACCAACTGGACATGTAAATAACTAGACTATCAATAGATCAAAACCCCCAAACGGTTTTAGAAATTTAGTTCTGATATCATTTTTATGGGCTTTTGAAGTCGCGTTTTTATTCAGAACATTTTTTTTGAATTATGCATTTTAATTAAATAAACTAACCAGAAGAAAATGGGATCGTATTTTAACATATATGAGCATTAGAGTGATTCCAAAAAAAAAAAAACATAAGTTCATGCTGCACCCACCTGAAATTAAGGTTTAACATGGTATATGATGATTCCTAAAATTTGTTGGCTCTATCGATAATATCGCTTTATATAAACCATTTTTAAAAATCCTCCAAAAACAAAAAACTTTGGTCAAATATAAAAATGATTAAAAAATTCGAGCGTTCTGAATTAAAAAATCATAAATTTCAGCTTCTTGGTTTGAGAAAATACGATTTTAAAGCCATTTTTTGATGTTTTTCAATGTGATTTTTATAAAAAATTAAACAGCTCTTCCATTTTTTATCCGCTTTTAATTTTTAGTGCATCATCGAAATGTGTTCGAAGTCCTCTAGTAATTTTAGTAACTGATTAGCATTAACTTGCACTGTGGGAGTTATTTCTCACACACACTTTATATGCATAAAATTCAGTTTTTGATACAAACATTACCATATTTTTTATTTACTGACCCGAATGTTTCATAATAAAAAAAATATTATATTTTTGTCAAAATTTTTATTTGTTTTGCAAATATTTCAGGAAATATTTATCGATTTTGCAAATTTGATACAAGATATTATTTACCGAAGTCTCTAGTTTACGCGTTATGCAAAAAAAAAATTATAAAAAATTTTTTATTAAACTTGCATTAAAAAAATAAAAAAAAAACATTGTTATCTTGAGTCGAGAAGCTGCTTTTAGTAATTTTTAAATGTATAATCGTAGAATTTTTAAATATTTTAAATATAAAAATGAAAATTATTCAAGTTCGAGGCCATACTCTATATTTCTTCATTAGGATATTGTCCTAACAAATAATCTATAGAGTTTTTTGTTTTCAAATTTATTATTTGACCCTTTCAGGAATGTGTTGATAGATCTATTTCGGGAATTTTCTAGGTTCCCATCATCAGAACACGTTTTGAAAGCGGTAATAATCCCATGCCAAACATCAACCATACATATGAACTAGTTTACTCACTACATGAGAACTAATATACATATGAGTTTGAAGTTAAAGATTATAACCATTGATCAAAAAATAAATTGAAAACTTGTTTGATGTGCAAGATCCACCTCTGGTGGATATTCAATACACGTTTTTTTGTTTCTCTCCTCTTTTTATATTTTGTTTAGTTTGTAAACAAACCAGGGGAAGTAAACTTGGCGGTACTCTGCCTTTTATACAAGTTTGTTATAATTTTTATTAAAAATAAAAATTATGTTTTTTTCGACCTTTAATTGTGCAATGAAAATGAAAATTATTCAAGTTCGAGGCCATACTCTATATTTCTTCATTAGGATATTGTCCTAACAAATATAATAATTTTCATTTTCATTGCACAATTAAAGGTCGAAAAAAACATAATTTTTATATTTGAAAACAAAAAACTCTATAGATTATTTGTTAGGACAATATCCTAATGAAGAAATATAGAGTATGGCCTCGAACTTGAATAATTTTCATTTTCATTGCACAATTAAAGGTCGAAAAAAACATAATTTTTATTTTTAATAAAAATTATAACAAACTTGTATTTTAAATATATTTGACCAAATGTTTTGAAAAAAGAGCATTAACTAATTTTTAATTCACAGAAAATAGTGTTTTTGGAGGCTTTTTAAAAACGGTTTAACTCACAGGATGTTATCGCTCAACCCGAAATATTTTATTAGTCATAATAAAACATATAAATCTTTATTTTCGTGCATCTTGCATTTTTTTTAAAAGCCTCACAAATGAGGCACTCTAATAATCACACTATATGGGCCTGTATATAAAAATAGGTTATGAATGTTATTTTTTATGCCGATAATTATTATTATATAAATAAAATCCTTTTTTAAAAAGAATACAGAGAGGGAATTTTCTTGAACGAATTTTAATGAAATTTTTCACTAAACTAATGAAGTTTCCTTCACGTGCTGAATGAAATATTTCCTAAGCTATATGAACAAATTTCATAATTTTTATAAGACAAATTGTAATGAAACTTTTTCATTATGCATATGAAATTTATAATAAATATATAAAAGAAAAATGTTCATAAAACGTAAGTTTTTATAAAATGACAATAAATATCTCCACACTTTGTAATTGGCGTCAGCACTAGTTATTTTTGTTTGACCAAGTTGTTTTTGTAATCATTCAACCCTCGACTACTTATTTAATTACAAATATATTGTCATTTTGTCATCTACTTAGTTTTTAATTACTGATAAGTACAAGGGTAAGCCTTGTTATTTACAACCTTGCAACCACATATTTTTTTAAGTTTGTTATAAGCATACGAAGAACTAATCATTTTGGTAACCACTTATTTTTTATTTTTTATAGTGCAGTGGGTAAGCGTTTGTAAAAATTTTGCGCGTTTTTTAATAAAATACATATGCAAAAGTACTTACAAAAACAACCTCATAGAACAAAAATAATGAGTTTCGACGACGAATTATATGCGGTTGGAACAAATTCTATTGCTTACGAGGGCGGGTCAATAAGTCCGTGACTTTTTGAATGAAACATAGTTATTTTAGCAAAAAAAAAATTGATTTTTCAACATAATCTCCTATTAGCTCAATAAACTTAGTCCACCGTTTCTCCAATTTTTGTATCCCTTGAAAAAAATTGGATTTTTCGAGGTCCATCAAATAGGCATTTGTTTGATCAATAATTTCATCGCTGAAGCTAAATCTCTTTCCACCGAGCCATTTCTTTAGGTTTGGAAATAGGAGACATTCACTGCGTCTAAATCCGCCAGAATGAGGTACCAATTCGTAGACCAATTCATGAAATTTTCCATTGAGACTGCACACGTGTGCACCCGTGCATTATCTTGGTGAAAAAAAATTTTTTTTTTCCATACCAACTGATCGTTTAAAATCGAAACCACACTGCCATATGAAATGCCTATGGCATCAAAAATCTCACGATCTTTACTCTTCGATCGGCCAACACCATATCGTGGATTTTTTCTACATTTTCGGGTGCATTGACCTCAATGCAAGTACAAATAACGTAGAACGTTCAGCGTTATTTGTACTTGTGCGACCACAACGAAAGTCTGCAAACCACTTTTTTACCATTGAAATCGATGGTGCAGAGTCACTATAGTATTTATCAAGCTTTTCCATGGTTTGATCCATTTAAAAAAAAAATCCAAGAGGTTGTATGTTTTAAACGCAAAGTAAATGACGGAACATGCTCAAAATTTGACAGTAGACTATTAACAGGTGGTACTTGATAAGAGTGGTGTTGCATTTCATATAACTACGAGGGAAGTTCAAAAAGTCGCGTACTTATTGAACCGCCCTCGTATCGTTTAAAAATTAGTAATGAGAGCCCATTACTGACAAGGGAAGTATCCGGATCCGAACTCGTAGATTTTAATGAACTTTGAATATGTTGTAAAGGATCAAAAAAAAAAAGAGACAAGTATTATTTTTAACTGCCCAATCTCACGTTTATGGATTAAAAAGAAGAGTTACAAATTCATTTGTTTTTTAACGAAAACTTGTCTTTAATTTATGAAAACTAGATTTATTTGTAAGCAGGGTTAAAGTACTCAAGAGTACAAATATGTTAATACCAATATTGACTATATAGTGGACCCAAAGCAGCCACATTTTTGAAATATTTGAAATATATTGGAAAAAGGTTCTTCAAGAAAAGTCGCGGAAAAAGCTCGGACACCCCCTCGATTTAATTAAAAAGGCATTAGTATGCATTATTTTTTAGCTTAACACATTGACTGCCACGACGGACACATATGTGTGACACTGCGCTATGTGGTTTACGCAACGTCGGATACATATGTCCGATGCGATTTTCATTCTCTCTAGCCATGTCACACAATAGTGGCTGACGAAAAATAGGATTTTATTGCAGTAATATAATGTGTGGCCCCCCATGAAATTTCTGTAATAATGGTTTCGGCGCAGCTCAGAAATTAATTGAAAAAAAAATAGTTTTTGAAAAAAAAAAATGTAATTCATTTTATTATACAGAGTAAGAAAAAAATAAAAGAAAAATTAACATTTTATTTTTATAATGAAAAGATACAAATTAACACGTTAATGTTTGTGGTGATTTCCAAAACATTCTAAATACATAAAAGGCTCTTGCGGACAATCCGGGCAATACGTGTATACTCTTTTTGCCTTCTTTCTGGCGATCTCTCTCAATTCCATCTGTTTCATTCTAAAATAACATAAAGTACATGTTCGACGTACTTTTGTATTACTTGCGTTTAATTTTATTTTCAGAACATGAATATTGTTGGATTTCGGTTTCATATGTTTTTCTGGCTTCTGTAAATTTAGAAGAGATGATGGAATTTGTTCTCTGAACCATCGTATTTTTGCGGTATTTTTTTCGTAGCTTTCTTGTACACTACAAAAGCATTTACTACTGGTAGTCCTAGCAGATATTCTATACCCAGTTTGCTGTACCACTTTACACCCTTCCTCAAAGTAGTAGCATAAGAACAGTTTTGGTCTGATAAATCAATTCCAGCTTTTCCTTTGTTGTAAGCCAGTATGGCAACTGGCTTCTTCTTATTTTTCTTCGCTAAGCGACGCTTAGAACTAGAGGCATAACTGGTTGACGGTTGGTCGAGAACATCAATAAGTGCTTGTTCGTCATTATTTTGGATTTCTTCAACCATTTGTGGACTGTGTTTCGTTGACAGAATTCGGACGTCGCGAGTATCGCGCCACTTCAGTACAACAATTCCATTTTGGTGTTCCCTATATATTACCTGACCTTTTTCCAATTTGGCATCAAAAACTTCTTTGGGCATATGCTTTTTGTTTGCTCTTAGTGTACCCACAACGTGTGTATTTTGTCGTAAAAAGGAAAGTGCCAGTTCATAGCTCGTGTAGAAATTGTCAACGAACAGTGTCCTTCCTTGATTTAGCAAATCCCTTGAAAGTTCTTCGCAAATTGATCGTCCCAGGCCCAGATTTTTTGCGTAAACCTCTGATTTTCCCGAGTAAATCTTACTTGCCCATGTATATCCCTCTGTAGAACAAAGCTTGAATAATTTTATCCCATACTTATGGGCTTTGTTGAGGATATACTGTCGAAATATTAGGCGACCCCTCCAAGGCACAAGAGTCTCATCAATTACAAAATCCTCACCTGGGTATAGAATTTTTTTGTACTTCTTTTCCAAGATATCTATAAGTGGTTGCACTTTTCCAATCCTATCCCCTTTTGGAATGGTTTCATTGTTGGCAAAGTGAATATTCGCTAGCATTACTTCGAAACGATTCCGAGACATTATCTTAGGCGCAACGTTGTTTCTATAAATGTCGCTTGTAGACCAGTAAAGATGCGATTGGGCAGCTAAATTTTTATTCTCTACAACATATCCGAATTTTGTTTAGATCTGCAGGTAAGGGTCGAGATACCTCCCTTGTGAGACTTTGCTAGGTACTTGTATAATGAAAAGTTTCAATGGTGGAGTTCCAGTGACAATTTATAGATCTAATGCAAAAATGCATTGGTATCCTGCAGATAATTCTCTCAGTGTAGAATAAAAAATAGATAGGTACCTTATAAATTATATAAATTACACAGAACACGCATTCGTCTCGAGTCCCCCTACAATAGTATAATATATATTTAAAA
>JAEKOY010000441.1:0-25000 GCA_021234595.1 Delia radicum
TTATTATTACCAAAAGCATTTGTTGACGCTATAAACGAAATTTCCGAATCTAAGAAACTTTCCAAGATACGATGTACGGATATTTGACATTTTATGCCAATTTCTGTAGAGGTTTTCATAGTCAAGAGGGCATTAAAGAAATCCCATAATTTCCCAGCTAATATAGAAAGCGTAGAAATCTTTAAGGCCGGATAAGCATTTAAACGCGCAAAGAATTGTAGTAAACGTGCCAAATGAGCCGTTGGTTGTTGAGCAGCTGCAGACCATTCATTAGTTAATAAATCACTTAAAGTCTTAGAGATAAGTAAAGTCATATTGGGTGCCAAGTCAGCTAATTGTAAACAGACTCTGGTTAGTAAATCACTTAATTGTGGGAATGATGATGGAGCCATGGCTTCGATGAGACGTGCAATTTGTGCACCCTGTGGATGTAAATGAGCCGACCATATTTTACGTTCTGTTATTAAGCGTTGTGCCTGCGATTTAAGAGATTCCGAAATTGTGGTAGGATCTACAACCGGTAATGGTACTGGCAATGGTAAAGGTAACAATTCAGCCAATACAAGAAGACCTGAAAAGAAGGAAATTTATAACAACAATTTAGTTTGAGAGGAGGATTATATTCGATTATACATTTTTTGGAATCAAATCAAGGAGAAATTTGAGAAAAGAATATTTAGCGTATTTTTTAATACAAGTTTGATTTATTTTTTATTAAAAATAAAAATAATGTTTTTTAACTTCGAGCTCATATATTAGTTCTCATTTAGTGAGAAAACTAGTTTATATGAATGTTTGATGTTTTGCATGGGATTGTCACTTCTTTCAAAACGTGTTCTGATGATGGGAACCTAGAAAATTCCCGAAATAGATCTATCGACACATTCCTGAAAGTTGTCAATTAATAAATTTGAAAACAAAAACTCTATAGATTATCCTAATAAAGAAATATAGAGTATGGCCTCGGACTTGAATAATTTTCATTGTATTATGTAATTGTTATATTTTGCAGCGATTTTTTAGCCATTACTTATACACTGACGTCACATTTTAAAAAACTGTGAATTAACATTATAAGTTTCGAAACTTTTCAATTAAACTAGGTTTGTTAAATGACACGGGATTAAAAATTCTGAAATTTGCAGCCTCAAAAAAATGTTGTGGTTTATAGACGATTTTTTATATTTTATTAATTGCAAACAAAACCTCATTTTATTTTCATCAAGAAATAAAACGAAAAACATTCGTATGTGGAACAGCAAAAAATCAACATGTTTCACTTTCCGAAATTTCTAATTATGTGTGATTTTACAAATTAACCCCCTGATCCAGAAACACGGTACAAAGTAGAATTTCCGTCTTATACGTGTATTTTTTTGTGTACCAAAGCAAAATACATTTGAAAAAATATCCGTGCAAATCGGAAATTCTAACCGAGAGACCGAAAGTTTTTCAATTTCGTCCCAAACATATCCAAATTTAATTGAATTGCTTTAAAGCGACGACATAATGGGTTAAACATTTCTTTCAAGTAAATTCTTATTTTAAATAGAAAAATTTACAGGTTCAAAGAAATTTCAATATAGAACAAATTTGAAATTTTTCAAAAATTTTCTAAATTACAAAAAATACGTTAATTTTTCTCAAAATAACCATTGTTATGAATGTCAAATTTATATAGAAATATCTGTGGTTAAAATTAAATTGAGTTATTTTTTCAGAAAAATAACTTTTATTTTCAGCTAACGTATCTTACCTGGTATAAATGTTGATGGACTATCAATATTTTTTAAGATCTCCCTTATCATTTGTGTCCACAATGATTTGTGCAATAACTCCTCATCCTGTTCATTGGGTTGAGTGTACGACAATAATGTTTGTATAATTTCATATTTAGCTTTTTTAACATCTCCAGCTGCAGGACTAGTTGCAGGAAAATAATGCATTAAATAATATGTACGCATTAAATGATCAATAGCCGTAAGATCTTTAAATTCTACATCTCTACATTGTACAGCAAATGAAAGCATTTCGCGCATAACTTGTAAAGTGGGCAAAATGATTTGACAACAATGTATACCTTGTATGGTCATTAGAGCGGGAGTATGTAAACCAGGTTGTTCAAAATATGCACATAGTTTTTCTAAAATATGCACTAAAGTTTGCATACCGTCGGCCGCATAAAATTGTAAAGCGACATAACGATGTTTAAGTTCTTCAGTATCGGCAGATTTATAAGATTTTGTAACAGGACCTATAGCCAAATGACGTAGAATTCTTAAACCCATTATAAGATCACCAGGAAAAGTTGTTATATACTCTAAAGACCTTGTAATAATTTCCACTAAGGCAGTGATATCATCATAAGCAAAAATATTCGAAGCTTCCAAAGGTTTAACATAGACAAACAATTCTTGTAGTACAGCCGAAACAGAAGGTTCAAAAGTATCATGATTTTTAGCCAATTCCAATATACGCGTACCATATTCTATTAAATAATCAAGATTATCACTATAACGTACACAACAATCGACCATATCAACTGCATAACTTAAGACAGGACTTTTATATTTAGCCCCCGGTGAGGTTAGCAAACGTTGAGCCTGTAAACGTTGCTCCTGTTTTATAAGGTCCATAAATATGTGCATATAACTATTTAAACCTAAGACTTCGATCGTATGTTGTCTACCTCTCGTATTACATGTTTGAGAGTATAATGCATGCAAATGTGTGGCCAATGTTATAGAATCATAATTTGCATTTGTGCCAGAGTAGAATATAATGACATCAATATGATAACGCGTTTGTATTTTATAAGCCAATTCAATACCCAATTTTTGTAATTGTTTATAGTCGAGTATATTTTTAGTTATGGTTGTAGTATCTTCTGCTTTTGGAGATGCTGTTACAATAACTTCGGGTATAATGAACTTTTCTTCAGGTTCTTTTGTTTCTTCCTTTGTTTTATCTTCAATTACTTCAGGAGATTTTGTTAAATCAGTAACATTTTCTAAAGATTTTTCTGTTGTATTTGTAGAGTCTTCAACGGGTGCAATTTCGACTTCAGATTTTACAGGTTTTACTAGAAAATAAAAAAGTATAAAATATTTATTTTTTTAATTTCTTTGAAAACAGAAACTTTTGCATTTATATGGATTTGTAGCATCACATGAAATTTACGCCCTGTTTTTATGAAGCGAACGGAAGAATTCCTATATACAATTTCCACTTGTTAGTTAAGAAAATGGTAAATTAAAATTGAAAATTGATTGAAGTTTTTTCTGGTTGTAGCGTTGATGAATTCAATCATAAAGTAATGCACTGTAATTGCCCTGAATATGTACGTAGATATTTTATACTCTTGAACACTGAAAGAAACCCTTAACGTTTATATCCCATTTGAAATTATAGTATTCATGAACAGTCATTTCATGTTCGTGTAGCTAAGTGTTGGAACTATTCAGCCTTACGACTTAAATCTTTTGATCTATCTTTAAAAACTGACACCATGCATAGGACCATCTGGGAGAATGCTGGTGTTGGCAGGACCACGGGTATTCTCTGGGCCAACCCGGACAGGGACAAGACGAGGGAAATTCTGAATCTCAGTAGGAAGGAACAGTCTTTTGATGGAAATCCTCACGGGACACTCGACACTAAGGGCCCGTACTGGTATGCCGGACTCTGTAGTGTGTAGGGCCTGTGGGGAGTATGAGGAGTCCTTGGAACACTATCTCTGTGAATGATCCGGGTCGAAATACTATCCAGTGACCCAATATCCACATTGGGGGATCTTAGGGGCATAGGTTGGAAGAGGTTAAGGAATTTTGTCAGTGCGACGGAGTTCCTGTGGTAGGAAAATGACATGGGATCGATTTTTAGAGCGCACAACAAGCCGACATTCTGGCTTAGGTGTAAGTCCTCAGGGACTTGAGTCGGATTAGGGAAGTATTTCCCTTCTCCGAGTCCTCTTTCCAATTAAATAAAACTATTGAAATTATTCGAGTTACTCGAGTAATTTTAAAATCTTACTCGCTTAATCGAGTAATTTAAAAAAAAAATCAAAATCGAGTTACTCGTTTATTCGAACAAAACCAAAACCCAAGTAATTTGAATACCCTAGTAGATATAACCTTCTTTTCAATCGAATTATTCGATTCGTGTACAAATTTAAATATCGTGATCATGTTTCAGATTATGTAGTAGATTTTCTAGGATGAAATTTTAAAAAGTTGTATACACTTGCGATTGTTGATATATTTTTATAAAATTTTTAGTTCTAAATGTCCGGAATACTTGCTAAATCATTTTGTATTTACAAGATCTTTAAGAAACCCGCAATTGAAGTATCCTATACGTAATATATCAATTCTTCAACGATCTTTTCAGTAGAGGGTAGCTAAAATTTAGAATTTGTTGACTTTATTTCTTAGAAATTTTGACTTTTCTGTCATTGTATTTAAGGCTAAACAAAAAAAAGAGTATGCCTGCTATAACAATGTTTAAAACTTTTTTATTCACAAATTTATTAAATTTGTTAGTTCATATCTGATATTTGAACGTACCTAATGGGGACAATTTTGGAAGAAGGATAAATGAGGAGTATTTATATACGTTTGTGTCTATTTTTTTTTTTTTACTTTTAAATATATACATTTTCGTTTATGTTTTTAAAAATTGTTCAATTTCTGTAAAGATTTGATTTTATGTTAAATATAATTACTATTAGCATTATCTTTTTAAGTGCGTTGCATGTAAGCCATATTTGGCCCCCTAGGCTTGGCTTGAAATTGTATAATAAATTAAAATTAGAGGCGATTAATTGAGGAATAGGTTAATTGATTAACCGAATTGGAAACACTCGTTTAACAGTGGCTGTTCAAAAGACTTATGAATATACTCACGAACAACCCGTGAATAAGCCCAAAAAACATTCTAGTTGTTAATTCGTTGTATGTAGCGCACATGGAATGTTTAACTTAAACTTATGAATACCGCTGAAGGTGTTGAACAAAAATTTTTTAAATATCTCGAAAACTAACCGTACGAGTGAAAATTTGTACAAAAACAAAACCCCGATAATTCGTCTTTTTCTTTGTATCGATAAAAAAAAAATTGTTCAGAATTAAACATTTCACAACAAAAGATCTAAAAAGTTTAAAATCATTAAATTTTATTTTTTTATATTTACCTTCAACATCAGTGCAAACATCCTCATTCAATAATTGTGGCATTTCTTCAGTGCCCAGCAAAATGGCCACTAACATTTGTGTAATTTCAAATGAATCCTCTACCAAATAATCAATACCAATCGAACATTGTAGCAAGGATTGTAATAAATCCAAACTAGCAACCAGCAACGAAGAAGGCAAAACAGATGCATTACTAATGAGCAGCAATAAAGACTCGGCAAAAGAATGTTGTTTTAAATAAGATCTCAAAGAATTTGCAAACGTTTTTTGTGCAGAAGAGTCTATAGAAATTTCAAATTTCTTAGAAACGGGTAAGAAACGTTTTGGTTGTTGATAGGAAAGACAATTTTCCTGTAAAGCATCTAAAAGTTGTTGCAAACAAGACTCCAATACGGCATAAGGTTCAGCCGATGTATGATCATAATTGGTAAGAACAAATAGTTGAGTACAAGTTTCTCCTATCGTACAGAGAGCTTCATTAAGATGTAATTTTTTAATAATCGATTGTAGAAAATATTTAGTACGTGTTAATTTAGTCGATTGTAATAAATCCAAAATTAAATGATAACCATTAAGGGTGCTTGATAGAAAATGTTGTAAACCCGATTTGGAATCTAATAGAGCATAAACAGCTTTGAGTAGTAACAATTTAATAGATAAAGCCATATAATTTTGATGATATAATGAAAATATAACTTTAAAAGGATCAAACATTTCCGTAGTTAATAAATAATCAAAGATTTCGTAAAAAGGAGCTAAAAGTTCCATTAATCTAGCTCCAGTTTTAATGTGGCGTATTTTAAATGCCGGTTGTGGTTGCAAACAGGCCGAATCAAAATCTAAAGCGATAATACAAATATTACACAATAGTTTTAATCTTTCTTTACATTGCAAAATGCTGGTAACAACCTCCTGTCTTCTTTTATAGTTTTGTGTTAGAAAAGATAATTGATTAATCAATTGTTCGCTAAGAAATACAAAATTTTCTCTTTCTTCCGTTGTAGTATTGATATCATTAAATGTTGTTAAGTTTTCACATTTTGTTTGTAATTCAAATTTTTTAAGTAGTGCCTTAAAAATATCCACATCTTTTTGATATTGTTGTAAAGAATTTGTACAGAACTTTTGTACCGGTTGATTGAAAGCATCGAATTCTATTATAGCCGGTTTTGAATTAATAGCCAATGCCAGTAATTCCTGCTCAAATTCATCGACATTGGTACAGGGTTCTTCATTGGTATTCGAATCATTATCTTGATCATCACCCATTATTTCATCATCACTTAAAATGGGTTCATATTGTTCTACAGGAGTACCAGGAGTATCCTCATCGTCGATTATTTCTGGAATATCCGCTGTATTACCAGAAGCCGCTAAAGATTCAGAAGAACGTCGATACGCTCTAGTTTTTACTAACTTATAATGAGTATTAGAGTCATCATCGGTATAATCGGGTGATCTTGGTCTAACTGGTGAGTCTATAGAGGCTGGTGGTGTTCTTGGCCATTTATGTGATTCTTCTATATCCGATCTAGAACGTTCGGAACGTTTTCTTCTTGGTCGCCGTGTATATTCAGGACTTCTTGACCATTCTCTTAATGGTTTTTCTCTTATTCTATCACGTTCTCTTTCTCGATTTCTAAGATATTCATTACTTTCTGAATGACAACGATTACGCGTTGAAGGGGATCTTTCCGAAGATCTTGAAGATTTTCTTAAGCGTCGTTCTCTTTCTTCGCCAGAGTCCCTACGATAATGTGCTTCACTGGCTCTAACTCTTAAACCTTCATAGTCCATTTCTTCATGATCATGGTTAATACTACTTAATTCACTAGGCAATGGTTCTTTCCATTCTTCTTTTAAATCCTCCTCCACTATGTTGTTATTTCTGGTTGGCTCTGGGACTAAAACAGGTAATTCATCAATTTCTTCTGGTTCACAGGGTGCCGGTGGTGGACTAGCAATATTTTCCGTTAAGGAATTCGTCAATATACCATAGACCGCCAAGGTAATGGTACTATACCAGCCACGCAAAACTAAACCATCAGTGGGTATCTTTTCCTGGGTACATTCCAAATGGATGCAGTCATTTTGATTATAATGCAATTGTCCTAAATTCTCAAATGCCGAGGCGCCCGGCATACCCAAATCATTAACAAAGAATTCAATGTCAAATTTTGAGGGATTGGTAGCACCCAAGCGTACCCCACCGGGAAAATCTGCCTGAACCCTGGCTCCCAGGGGTATAATTCTTACTTGGGTTATAAAAACGGGTTTTGGAAATTGCACCAAGTCCAAATTAATATCCTAAAAGCATAAAAAAATTAACACTAGTTTGGAGGCTCCAAATTTGTGGTCCAAATTGCTGGCTTTGTCCTACTTACCGCATCTGATTCATGGGAAAATGTATCAAAGAATAATAACTCACTAACATCCTCAGCCACATCAGCCATATTGTGTTTGAATTTTTTAAAAATGCTATTTCCACTTTATTTGAAGTCCTTTTTATATAAAATTTTATACTTTTTCACAATTTTTTTTACAAAATATTCACGCAAGCGAAAAATTCACCGCAACATTCACGAAAAACATACTTTGTAGAGTTGTAAAATTTAGACTTCTGTAGTTCGTGACCGAACTAGTCCAATTGAACTACTCATGCAATTGAATGATATGAACTAGTTCACCATTATTCGATCTTCTAGTTAATTTGTACATTTTCTTCTTTTTACTCGTGGCATAATTTTATCTATTTTTAGTAGTTTTTTTTCAACAGGCACCTACTTTTTAAAGTAATATCTAAAATCCAAATGAAAGAAATGCAAGTCTTTTTACCAGACTTATATTTTTTTTTTTATATTTATTAAATATTTTTGTATTGTGTATTTTATTATTCAAATTTTAAGCCACATTAACAATAGATAGTAAAACACATGGTTTGCCAAAGCTCTTTATTATATTCCAACGGTTCTTTATTCTTTCCACTCGTTTTGGTAAAACACGTGTTTTGCTATCTAGTCTGAATGCCGTATTAAGCTTTTTTTTAACTATTTATTGTTATTAATTAATAGCTGTGAACAAGAAGTGTCAAATACGAATAGTTTGCTTACAAATTATTAAACAAGTGAACTAAAGGTTCCCATACACCAGCAATATTATTGCGCATTTTCCCGATTTTGTTCTTTAATCTATTACAACATATTGTAATAGAATAAGCAACAAACACTAAAAGTTGTGCAAGTGTATTCGGAGCTTAACGAACGATTGAACGAAGTTGTCAAAGATCGATTGAACTAAAAGAACGACCTAGGTAATTAATTTTAATTGAACTAGAAAGAACGCTCATTCAATCGAACTAGAATGCAAAATGAGACATATTGCATTCGCGACAGAGTTGCATTTATGAATTTCTCTAGGTTTTCGGAAAATTCACACATATTGACGAAAACCGGAGAAATTTTTGAAAATTCTGAGAAATAGTTTGTGGACAGTGTTGCCATATACAGTAATTACTCGCCAAGAGTCGTGACGATTTTTGAAATTGCAACTGCGAATTTTATGGCGATTTTACCAACACAAGTGGAAAATAATAAATAGCTTTTGTAATAGAATAAGGGGCTTAAATACGTGTTTTTGGCTAAATACGTGCTTAGCATTCAGGTGTGAGTTATTCTTATTTTTTTTTTAATTTTTAGTTTTTGACATTTTTATCATTATTAAATAATAGCCAAAATATCGAATTGTAAAATAGGAAATGTTAGATTAAAAAATACTCTATTAAGCACCGAATACACTTGCAATATAATTGCACAACTTTTTGTTTCTCTTCTTTATTCTATTACCAAACGTGGTAAAAGATTAAAGAACAAAATTGGGTACTTTTAAACACACAAATAGAAAAGAAATATTTTCATTTAGACGCTATCGACTTAAAAGACATTGGATCTAGCAAGAAAATTCACCCTTCTGGTTACACTTATGTTAAAAACATATTTTATATTATACTTTTGTCAGCCGATTTCAGCCTTTTAGCCGCCGATGACATTTTACATCAACCACCGCAGAGTGATAAAAGGGCTCGGCTTACATATCTGATCGTGCTATCGTTTTCAGTGATTGACACGGTTTTTTCCAATCAGCTGTAGAAGAAAAGTTTTTTCTATACATCCCAGCAGGAAATAGCTAATTTTATATTTAATGGCCTAAAAACACTAATAAATTAAAGAAATATCGATTTAAATATTATATCCTGCATAATGTCTTCTATAAGTCTAACAAATCTACAACAATTTTGTCGAACTTGTTTAAAAAATCTAATAAAAGATGAGACACAAGCAAAAAGCAAACAACAACAACCACTCTGGCATCACATAGAGCAAACACAAAATCTAAACAATTGGATGGAAGCACTGAAACCCATAAAAGAATTAACGACTACCTCTATGCTGCAACAATATCCACAATATGTGTGTCATCAGTGTTATAAAAATTTTAAGCAATTTTATATTTTCCAAGAAATGGTCATTAAGTCTTATAATGTTTTGGCCAAACTGCTGGAAAGCGACCGCCAGCAGAAGCATTCAGATATACATCATCAGGCAAGCATAACGTTGGGTGAAGTTTTTATTAAAGCAGAACCAGTGGATAATGTTGAAAATGATTTTGAAATGGAAGAACGTTTAATCAAAAGTGAACATCAGGACGAGGAAGAAGATGTTGAAGAGGATAAGAAAATCTTCGAGATATCAAATTGTGGAAATGATCAAATTAAATTTGTAAGTAATGTTTTTTTTTTGTCGAGTTTTTGTTTCTACAAAGTAATCAAAGTACATATCGTCACCTAAAATTCAAAAGGCTGTAAATAACAAAAATTAAAATTAAATTTTTTGATTGATTTTAATGTAGTCAGAGCTTTGAAGAATTCATTCCCCAATTTCCATTTTTTTTAAATAAATTTTAATTTTAGGAATGAATTCTGTGAAGAAATTTAAAAAATTTAATGAATTCTTGGCAAAAGTGCAGTTTAGCACCTTACGGCAAAAAAAAAAAAAAAAATATGTCCGGATTTGGGGTTAAAAAAGAAAAAAACCGAAATTAAAAGTTAGCGGCGCTCGGACCCGGGGGACCCACTGGGTCCAAAAAACGAGGGGACGTAGTAACACGTAAGTATGGGTACTCAAATTAAAGGAAATTGTCTCACGATTTCAAAAATGGTATTTGTTTTTTGATTCATGAAACATAGTCCGAATTAGAGCCATATTTCGACCAAAAAAGGGGGCCAAAAAATTTCGAAAAAAAAAATTTTATTTTTTTTTGCAAGGTCGCCATGATTTCGGAAAATGTTTTTTTTTTTCCTTAATAAAGTTTTTCTGTGTGGCGGCCTGCGGCCGATCTTAGGGGTTTTCTCCTCCATAGGACGCGGCAGGTGGCTTCGCTGAATACAGTTTTTCTGCGCGCGCCTCATTATCTTCCCTAGTGTGAAAAAATCGCGCGATTTTTTCAAAAAAATTTTTATTTTTTTTTGCAAAGTCGCCATCTTTTTTACGCGTTTACAGATCATGGTAAAATAATATTTTTTGCATTGTAGGACAAATTTTCTTTCATTTGAGTACCATTTTTGCATATCGAAATTTCATATTTTTCTGGCCCCCATTTTTAAGGGTCTTAAACGGCTCTAATTCGGACTACGTTTCACGGATCAAAAAACAAATACCATTTTTGAAATCGTGATACAATTTCCTTTAATTTGAGTACCCGTTTTTTGGCCCCAGTGGGTCCCCGGGTCCGAGCGCCGCTAACTTTTAATTTCGGTTTTTTTTTTTTTTAACCCCAAATCCGGACATATATTTTTTTTGCCGTAAGATGCTAAACTGCACTTCAGCCGAATTCTTTTTTTTTTTATTCATTCCCATTTCTTAAATTCCTTCATGAAAATTATGGAATCAATCCAGTAGGATATTCAATTAAATCTAATTATTTCAACTTTTGTTCCGGGAATTCATCCTCTAAGGAATTCATTTGTTTAATTTCCTTAGGGCAACGGTTCCCAAAATTGATACCGCGGGAACCACGAAGAGTCCCGACAAATTGATTATTTAAAACCATGGTTGGCAAACACCGGAATTTAACATCAAATGCCCTTTAAATGGACGAGGTCTCAAAGTACAATGTTTTAGTGAAATCCGTTGAAAAGTGAAAATGTGTATAGCACCGAAATATATAAGCGTACATAAATGTTTTTTAAACAGTGGGCGTAAACCTTCCCTGTAAAATTAATGTATTAGGTTAGTACAGTAAAAGGGGTTGGTCCTGTGTGGGTACAGTCAAATTTTATGTCCGTTTAAAATTTTAATTTTTTTTTTGCCAAGACTGTATTGATTAAGGCTCAAAAAGGAATGTAATAGTTCTTTTGATCTAAATTCTGATGTCCCCAACAGAATTTTAGATCATTTTAGTCCTTTTTAAGAGGTTAAACTGTTCTGTAAATATGATATGCATCCCATTTTATTTTACAAACCTACGAGATAAGGGTTTAAAATGTTAAATAAAAAAAATCCATTAAAATATTACATTAGGTTTAATTAAAAACATAAATTTAGAAAAATTAAGCTAACATTGTTAATGGATTGGGCTGCACGTGATAAATTAAAATTCACCTTTCGAGTGATTTAACATATTTATTTATTTATTTTTCTCCATATTGCAATACAGAAATCCATCTAGGCCAAAAAACCTATTACATAGCAATATATTCCTGAACAAGATCTTAAAATCTAATTAAGAAACTACACATACTATAAAAAAATATATATACATATATGTATGTGTAAAAAAATAAAATGCATTCATGCATCATTTATTCCTGGCTCCCCAGCCGAAAAAAAGGTACTGTTAAAAACGCAAAAAATATTAATTACATTAAAGTCCCATCATCATAATTAGCAACAACCCAAAGAATAATAAAAAAATAACAAATTCACTCTCGAAAAATAAATGAACAGTTTTAACCGAAAAGCATTTCGAGTGATTTAACCGGATGACGTGTTTGTCTTCGACATCTCCTAGTAAAATTTGTTGCAAAACATATTCACAGAACATGTTCACCCCTTAAACGCACGTTGAAGGATACTTTTTTGGTATTTATTGGAAAAGGGACTTAAATGGAACATGAAAAATACAGATATAGGGTTAAAATGTTCTATGAAAAAATTCCTCTTAAAATTCTGTTGGGGACTTTCGAACTCAGAATTTCAAAAAATCACTTAACTTGTGCTTATATACTAGAGTTGTCAATTATTCGCCTTTCAGCTTTGTTCGAATAATTCAAATAATTGTTTTCGCTCGTTCTATCAAACGATTAAATTTCAAAAATTATTCGATTGTTCGATGAGAATAACGAATAAAAAAAATTATTTTTTTATAATATTTTTATTAACAAAAAAAATAAACAATTCATACAAACAAACAAACTCAAAAATAAAAAAGTTAATATTTTAATTAACAAGAAATTCATAACTAACAAAAAAAAAAACTTTAAAATAAAATAGCTAGGTTGTTCTTAAGAAATAATCTTTCAAAAACAAAGGTTGACTTAATTTTTTTGCTTTTAAACGATTTTTGGTTTTTATTAAATTAGATTTTGAAAACACTCTTTCGCTAATTGTTGAGGTAGGTGATATAGTAAGAAGAGAATTAAATAGTTTATCTAATTTTTCTGTTCTTTTTTTAGATTTTTCCAAATATACCATATCGTCTGATATATCGCTGAAGTATTTTTATTTTCTGTATTTTTAATACTCTTAATTGAATTATTTAATTCGCATAAAAGATTATTATTTTCATTATTAATAACTTCTTCTATTTCAATACTTTTATCTGAATTATTGTGATTACTTTCAACATAAAATAATCTGGAGTACAATTCATTAGCATATTTTTAGTTTCACTTTTTTGGGAATATTTTAGGAAACTTTCATTGCTCGGAAAATTTTCAGAATTCAGAAATATTATTAACGTATTTAAAACTTTTATACGCCTCTCATTTATTCTTATTTTAATACGTGTTAGTAAGTCTGTTGCAAAGCAATTACTAATTTTTTCCAAACTATTTATTAAAAACTTGATTACTCCCTCTAATTCTATTATGGATGTGCTATCTTTTCGACGTATTTCCGTAGTTTACTTATAACATTTTTTATATTAATTTTTAATTGAAATCCATTATCAACTACTAAGTTCATCATCATCATCGTTTTCGTCATCCTTCTTTAAAAATTTATGAGAATAAATCAAATTAAA
This sequence comes from Delia radicum, assembly GCA_021234595.1. Taxonomy (NCBI): domain Eukaryota; kingdom Metazoa; phylum Arthropoda; class Insecta; order Diptera; family Anthomyiidae; genus Delia; species Delia radicum. Next base: position 13,491 of record JAEKOY010000441.1, read on the forward strand.
AGCTCTCATTTAATTTATTTTGTAATAAAAAAATGTTCGATTAATTGACGTTAATTAATCGATTTATTCGTTATTCGAAAATCGTCATTTTTAAATTATTCGAACAAGAGTTTGGTTTTGTTTGATCGATTAATCGAATTATTCTTAATCGACTGACAACTCTATTATATACACTCCTAAAGATGTATTCTTCAAGATTCATTATTAAACTTTATTATCTTATTTTTATCAAAAAATATTAACTTTAACAACTTAAATTGTTTTTTAAATTTAAAAACAAAAATAACAGTAATTGTGTAAGTGTTAGTATAAAATAACTGTTATATTATAAATCTCCTTTAAAAACTACGTTAAAAATGCTTTATTAATGAATGAAATATTAACACTGGTCATAGGTAAAGAAAAAGAATATCATCACACAAAATTTACAATTTTGAAGCATTAACGAGTGGATTTTTCATACATGAATTTAAAACAAAAAAACCAAATAAATGTTGTTTTTCAACAGTAATTCTAAAAAATCAAATTTATTAATAAGTGTTTTGTTTAAAAAACCCAAAAATAAATCTACTTTATGGTTTTTTTAAAATTAAATTAAAATAACTGTTTGAGTCTCTGGTTAAAACACATTTTAAGCCTTAAAACTGGTCTGATATGAAGTGTTTGGGTGTTCTTGTAGATGATAAGTTACGTTTTTCGAAACACGTTGATTACGTGTATGCTCGAGTGAATGCTACGTTGAGACGATTATGGTCTCCTGATCTTTGTTTGCCTCTACATGTAAGGAAACGTGTAGCTAGTGCTCTTCTTATGACCCAGTTAATTTATGCTTTGGAGGTATTTACGGGTACTAGCAGTAATATTCTTAGACGTCTTCATCTTACATTTAACCGTATAGTGAGATATGTTTACAGATTGAGGATAAGAGAACATGTCTCCCCGTTTGTGTTGGATTTTCTTGGTTTTTTCTTTTGAGAATTTTATAAAACTGAGAATCTTGTTATTGTTTTACAAGCTAATTAAAGCGAACTGTCCTGGTTACATTGTTGACAACTTTAGATTTACAAGATCGAGTAGAAACCCTCAGATAGTTTTTCAACGTATAAACTCTTTTATATTCGAGATATCCTTTAATGTGAGGATAACTAGAGTCTGGAATTCATTACCTAGATTTCTTAAAAGCTTTGTTGTTGCAAGTGCTACGTTTAAACGCAAACTAAGGCAGTTTTTTAATCACTCACTATAATTTTGATAATTTACGATAATTTTTCATATTGTTCATATTTTTTTATATATTTGGTTTTATTTTTTAATCGTCTACTTAATTTAATAATCGTATTGCTACATTTTGGACCGTTAAACTTTAGTTATAATTTTATTTATTTTAGGCATTTCTTTAAATTATAAATTTTAAAATAAATTTTATTTTTTGTAAAAATTTATTGTAGAATACGAACCATATTTGTCCCTATGGGCTTGATTTTTGAATTAATAAATGAAATGAAATAGAGACGGAGGAGATTAGAAAAATAAACAAAAAAAAAAATAAATAAATCTTAAAATAGAATATTTGTGTTTGTTAGTGTTGGTCACTTCTGAGTATAATATACAATAACAGAAAAGCTAATATGAAAGAAAAACTGCAATTTAGCTGCAGTTTGATACTAGGGTGGTATCGCCTAGTCTTGGTATTGTTACGTTTGTAATGTAAGAAGAGTGCAGGTTTGATTCTTACAAACGCAGGTTGTTGTAAAATTTATCATAAGAGACAATCTGACCATTATAAGACACAACTTATAATACAATTTAAATGGAAAATCACTGATGACGCCTGTCCATAAAAAGGCAGAAACTAGTCTAGTCTGATTTAAATTAATAAATAGTGTTTATAATTTTTAGAGAAAAACGTTTATTCTTCTTCTTAACCTCAATCTTTCTAAATAAAATTTGTCAAACGCATATTAATTAAAAATTAATTGCGACTGTTTAAAAGGTCAAAAAACATAATAATTTTTATTGAAAATAAAAATTATGTTTTTTCCACCTTTAATTGTGCAATGAAAATAAAATTATTCAAGTTCAAGGCCATACTCTATATTTCTTTATTAGGATATTGTTCTAACAAATAATCTATAGAGTTTTTGTTTTCAAATTTATCAATTGACCACTTTCAGGAATGTGTTGATAGATCTATTTCGGGAATTTTCTAGGTTCACATTATCAGAACACGTTTTGAAAGAAGTGACAACCCCATGCAAAACATCAAACATTCATATAAACTAGTTTTCTCACTAAATGAGAACTAATATATGATCAAAAATAAATTGAAAACTTGTTCGTTATGTGCAAGCTCAACAATATACTCTAGATATACAATATACGCTTTTTGTTTTTATTCTCCTTTTTATTTTCACACAAAATTTTATGTATGAAAAAATTCGTTAAAACATGCAAAACTTTAATGCAATTCTGCAAAAAAATCTGGCCCATAAGTAAAAAAAACAAAATACTAGGTACGCCAATAAAATCAGCGTGATCGAAATTTTTAGGCACGCTGTTTTAATTTTCAAGTTGCTCAAAATTCTCAGATTATTCTTTTATATTATATGTTTTCTTTGTTGTTTGTAAATAACTTATTTTTTAACAGGAAGCTCAAGATACGGAATATATTGAACCGCCTGTTCTCAATGAAGCTACCTTGCCCAATCTACTTGAAGATGCCGAAGGACAACCCAAAGCAACAAAATCCTATAAATGTGCACAGTGCAATATAAGCTACATACATAAGTACACCTACATAGCACACATAAGACAAATGCATTTGGGCATCGAAAGAGCTTTTGAATGTGAAATTTGTCATAAAAAATATACAAAATTCTGTAATCTCTATCGTCATATGCGTTTGGAGCATGGCGAATCATTAAGACAATTTAAATGTGAGTATGCCAATTGTAATCGAAGTTTTCGTCAACTATCGACACGGCGCAAACACTATGAAGAGTTTCATAATCATGAACCCCTACCAAATCTAATAGAACAAGTATCTAGAGAATGTTTACAGCAAGAACAAATGAAAATTTCGAAGGAATCAACCAAAATAACATCCTCATCATCGGATCCTTTAGCCTCAGCGGATGATATAACTGAAAATGAAATGGAAAGTAATCCAGCATCTACATCCAACAAACGTCTCTACATTTGTCCAGTGTGTACATCATCGTTTGATACTTCTTATGATCTTAAAGTTCACATGAATAAAACTCATCTAGATGACATGAAATTTGCCTGTCATATTTGTGGTAAACAAAAAATATCCCAAATGAAATTAGATGAACACATTGCCACCGTACATGAAAATCCTCGAGTTACCTGTGATATTTGCAAAAAGGTTTTAAAATGTAAAAGTCATCTAAGACAACATATTCTTTCGGTGCACAATGGTGTCAAACCATATTCCTGTGAATATTGTCCATCCACTTTTGCCGCTAAGAACACTTTAAAAGTTCATACCCGCATACATACGGGTGAGAAACCATTTAAATGTGCCGTATGTGATCGTCGTTTTAGGCAATTGACACCGATGAAGAAACATTTAGAGACACATGAAAAAGGACGACGTAATGCTGTCAGCGCAGAGGGTTTAATAACACCTAGTTAGGTTTTTCTTTTGGAATTTAAATCTAAAATATTAAAAGTAATATTTACATACGTATTTAAATTAGTTATAAGACTTAATAGAAAATTATAAATAATATTTAAAACATTAAATATAAAAAATAATACGAATCAAAAATTCCACTCGATTTTAAGTAAACTGGCTAATAGCTTAATAACTCGATAATTCGTTTCCTTTAGTTTTAAATACCGCAATAAATTTTAAAGAAAACTAAATTATATTTCTAAAGTTCTAAATTTGTTTAACATGTTTCGAATTTCTATCTTAAAGGCTTTGTATAGGCCATTTAAGAGAAAACTTTTTCTCTTTTTAAACCTCATTTTTAAGAAGGTTTTATAAAAAAAAAACCGTAAAAAAGAGACTTTTCTACAGTCTCCGTGGGAATTTCTAAAAATCCTAATCAGGAGAAAGATCTTATATAGCAAATATCAAGTTCCTTACTTCAGCGGCTGGGGCAGCTCATTAAGGGTATTCTTTTCCTCCATTTAAACCTCCATTTAAACTCGGCAATTGCAAATATTCTAAAATGTTTCGCTATAGAACACACATCTGAAATTTAATGATTCTTGCCAAAATGGTTTAGGCAGGCCGCAGTTCTACATTTCGCTCCTCCCAGTTGCAACGATCAAAAATCCCGTCTAAGGAGATGTCTACTTGGGAGTAGAAACTTACATACCAAATTTGAAGTTCCTAAGCTAAAAATTGTCCACCCGTTTTTGCCACATTCGTAGTGAAAATTTCAAGAGTACCTTATCAATGAGTTATGATATATTCCTTGGCAACGCATATTTTAAACTTCAACTTTGTGCAGCCTGTCAAAGGTTAGACTTTTGCCCTTTATGTCCCAAACCCTTTTCCAAAAAGCCTTTCCCTCTTTTAACGCCTATTTCTACAACGTTCCTATCCAAAAAGTATTATATCAGTTAGTTTTGATGTTTCTTTAAACTGAAAACATAATCTACACTATTTTAACTTTTTGCTGAGAACATTTTAAATAAAATTCAGACTTTCCAATCGAAAATGAGAATTTTTAAATGAGTTTTAGATTTTCAATTTAAAATTTCATATGAAATTGACAAAATTCAAAATTAAATTAAATTTTGACATTTAAAATTTAGAAATTTTAAATTGGAAAAGATATTCTTTATTTGAAATTGAGTAAATTCTAAATGAAATTTAAAAAATTCTAAATGAAATTAAGCTTTTTACTGGTAAATGAGAAAATTACAATACTTTTATTTGAAATTGTAAAGCTTCATTTGAAATTGAGAAAATTTTACAGAAAATTCCATATGAGAATGGGATAATTCCAAATGAAATTAAAAAAAGATTATGTTAAATGTTTGTATATTTGATTTAAAAATAAAACATTGGAACGTCATATCTATTCCAAGCAAAATTTTTTTGTTTTGAACCCGATTTATGGAGATCAAATATATGTAACTTAATATCTTTTAATGAAAATGAAAATTATTCAAGTTCGAGGCCATACTCTATATTTCTTCATTAGGATATTGTCCTAACAAATAATCTATAGAGTTTTTGTTTTCAAATTTATTATTTGACCCTTTCAGGAATGTGTTGATAGATCTATTTCGGGAATTTTCTAGGTTCTCATCATCAGAACACGTTTTGAAAGCGGTAACAATCCCATGCCAAACATCAAACATTCATATGAACTAGTTTACTCACTACATGAGAACTAATATAAATATGAGTTTGAAGTTAAAGATTATAACCATTGATCAAAAAATAAATTGAAAACTTGTTTGATGTGCAAGATCCACCTCTGGTGGATATTCAATACACGTTTTTTGTTTTTCTCTCCTTTTTATATTTTCTTTAGTTTGTAAACAAAACAGGGGAAGTAAACTTGGCGGTACTTTGCCTTTTTTACAACCTAGAAAATTCCCGAAATAGATCTATCAACACATTCCTGAAGGGGTCAAATAATAAATTTGAAAACAAAAAAAAAAACTCTATAGATTATTTGTTAGGACAATATCCTAATGAAGAAATATAGATTATGGCCTCGAACTTGAATAATTTTCATTTTCATTGCACAATTAAAGGTCGAAAAAAACATAATTTTTATTTTTAATAAAAATTATAACAAACTTTTAATATCTTTTAATTTAAATATATTTGGATTGTTATGTATCTAATTGTATATAATAATATCGAATTGTATCAAATATAATATAATAAAATGTAATTATATCGGGACAAGCTCGGATAGAATTGGATAATTTTGTATTAAATTGTATCTAATTAAATACAATTAGATCCAAAGTGATACAATTTAATAGAACCATTTTTAGGATCAAATTATACAGTCTTACATGTATGTGCGGAAAATATCTCATCATATATAATTTTATATAAACTTTTTTACTCCCATATGTGGTCATATATGAAAGATATATTTCCATATTTGCCGATATAAGCAAGCATATATGTCCATATATGAACATATTCGTAAATACCCGATTTAAAAAAAAATGATATGGAGCTTTATATAGTCATATCAATTTCTATGTGACACTATATGTAATCTTATTAAATTTCATCCGAAGTATGGGTTTAGATCTAATCTGATGCATTTAGATAAATGTCCAGTACAATGAAAATGAAAATTTTTCAAGTTCGAAGCCATACTCTATATTTCTTTATTAGGATATTGTCCTAACAAATAACAATAATACAAATAAAGTTTTTAAAGAAAAAAACAGCATATTTGTGTATTTGTAATCCAGTTATTGAGCAAAAAAGGTGAAACATTTTTAAGGCACCGGATGCGATATTTTCGGGTAGGATTGTTCCGCATTTTTTTTCTCCCATTTAATATCTACAACTATGATTCAGACACAAAAGATATATTCCGTACGGTATACCGAGATATAACCGTGTTAAAATATAGAAAAAAATGCTAAAAATACGCCTTGAGCCAAAAAATTCGTATGTCCATTAAATTATTACTGTAGCCAACTTGACAAAACGAATGATGCAGAAGTTCTTATTTTTGGGGCTACTTTCACGTACAATTCCCAGAATTGAGTCCCAAAATCATGTGTTGAAAATGTTGTACTGTGTTACATTCGAGGCCACACATGGGTGTGACCGTTAGGCGGTCATGACTTGGTATTGTTACGCTTGTAACGTAAGAAAATACGCAGGTTCGATTACGGCCGGGAGGGTTTAATATAGAGACAAACTGACAATTATAAGACACAAATTTAAATGGAAAATCACTGATGTCCATTTAAAAGGCAGAAACTAGTCTAGTCTGATTTGAAAATTAATAGTGTTTTTAATATAATTTTAATTTTTAGAGAAAAACGTCTATCTCTACCTTTTTAAATAATCATATCTGATTTGATGAAGAAAGACATAATTTTATATAATTATATATAATAATATGCTTCATTATGTATTGATTTTAATCAGCGATGGCAGGCAATACCGCTAAAATACCGTTATCGATTCAAAACCCTTTCAACTGACTATCGTTATCCCTAAAATACCGTTATCCGTAAAATAGGTTACCGATATAACAAAAATACCGATATCATTAACGTTACCGAAATAACTAAAATACCGTTAACGCTAAAATACCGTTACCGAAATAGTTGAAATAGCGTTATCCCTAAAATAACGTTACCGAAATAATCTGACAAAATCAGAAAAAACAAATGGCTGTAAAAAAATATATTTTTTTTCCCAAAGCTTGATCATAAACTAGCTAGTCATTCGAATTCGGGCATAATGGGGCTAAAATTATCGATGTGCTAATTCGCTCATTAAATTTTTTTAGTTTAAGATAATTAGTAAAAATAAATGTACCTATAAGGTTTATTACAGTAGCCTTGCAACTGACTAGCAAAACATTTAAAAATATTTTTTTTTTTTAACAATCTTTGAATTTCAAAATGTTGATTACACTAGGCTCAATCGAGAAATCGGTTCCAATTAACCGATTCCCCGTTTAATCGCCTCTATTTCGGGTAATATCGCAAAAATAATTTAAAACACAAATAATTATTCGACCCGAATAATCGGATAAAATTGGTCGATAAACCGCGGTTAATTTTTTATATGGATTTTTGCGTTTATTTTTTTTCCAAAACTGTCCAATTTTCTTAACTTTGGCTAAAAACGTTTAGAAACAAAAAACGCTATATAACATATTATAAAATTCTTATAAAATTAGTTTAAGTGTAAGAGTAGCTCTTTCACTTTGGACCAACCAACCGTTTGCTTTTTAAACAATTGCAAACAAAAACCATTGGAGCAAAAACCCGACACTGGAACGGGTTATAAAAAAAACTAAGATCTTCTAAAAGCCGTTATTTGAAATTCGCAAATTTTACTTGCACTGAACAAATGTGGCAGCATTTTCTTTTTTAAGAGTTCTTAGAATACTTCATAACGAGCCCTCAAGTTTATATTTTATTGTGCGCCCCGGTAGGCTAGTTGGTAGCGTGCTGGCTTATCAGTGCGGGGGTCGTGGGTTCGATTCCCACCAGAGGCACTGGTTTGTTTTCGCTACAACGCGCCGAAGGCCGTTGTAGGTAGTGCTCGGTTAGGGGAATAGTATATAATTTGTAATTATATGATTATTAATTAATAAAAAAAAATTATATTTTACAAAAAGAAAGCAGTTCCATGTGTTTTTATTGATTAATATCCAAAAAATACATTTATTTTGCTTTAAACGATTAACCAATTAATCGCCAATTATGTCGATTAACCGACCAGAATAACCGATTAATAAATTTAATCGATTTTTCAAACAATGCCTTAAAAGGTTAATCGCATAGGTCGACACTAGTTGGAAACACTAGTTGAGCCCAATTTTGTTAAAAAAATTAATTTATATTTTATTTAGCGACTTGCGGATTAAAAATTAATGCTAAACAATTTTCAATTATTTTTCTTGAAATGTTGACATTAGCAAATTGTTATTTGAGTGTTTTTATTAAAAATTTACAAAAAAAAACATGTATACTTAGAATGTACTTGCTCTAAACCAAAAAAAATCTGTGGTGGACCAAAAGTATTCTCAAAAAAAAAAAATATTAATATTTTTCCCATAATAAGCTCTACATAAAGAAACTTTAAATCGCGTGTCGAGACCTAAAAGTACCTCCAAACAAAATTTCGTTATTTTGTACGTATTGAGCTCTCTAATACTCATCGTTTGGGTGCTAATACTCAAGCCAATTCGCAAAAACGCCCTATTATTCATATTTCTTTATATAGGACTGCATATTTGAAATTGTTAAAAAACTTCAAGTTATACATGTAATTATATCCACACAAATATATTACCACACTTGCATATATAGATAATCATATTTGTCTATGTAAAATTATATAATTTTCTATATAACTTTTTTACTCGGGTAAGTTTAAAAAAAAATCAAGAAAATTCAATAACCAATTGCGTCACAGTAAAAGCAAAATTAAATTTTATAAAAAAAAAAATATTAAATTTTCGATTTATCGATGTTTAAAATAACTTTTTTTTTTTTGAAAATGCTATAAAAAAAAACTACTGTATATTTTCTCAAATTTCTTTTTTATTTGAAAGTACAATCCTTCCGGTTAATAATGGAAACTAATTTCATTCAAATGGCTGCCTCGGCTGGCCATGCAGTAGCCTACACGATCGGTCAAATTTTTAAGCACATTTTCGATTGTGTGCAGCTGTATTTCCTCCTCTTCAAACAGTGACTCGTTTTGGGTGTATCGGCACACAGTCTGCAACATTACCATGATTTTCAAAGTAATGTCGCAATATTTCCCAGCGTTGTTCAAGCGTATACACAACCATATTCGTTCAGCGGAAGGATAAAACTAATTATCTGTCAAATCAGACATGAGCTAAGTGTTACCATTCACGAAATAAGCACTAGTTGAAAAAAAACGTTAGATGGCGGACCCTTTATTTTGAAGGGGAAGAACAATTTCGAAAATTATTATTGTATTAGTGTGAAAGAGGGTATGGGCACCCGCGAAGCACTTTTTTGTATACAAACACTGGTTCAGAAATGCAGAAATGTGCAAAAAGACGTTTTTCTACGCTTCATTGACTACGAAAAAGCTTTCGACACGGTGCAGCATGATAAACTGATGGAAATTCTTATATCTGTTGGTATAGACGACAAAGAAATCCGATGCATTATGAGTCGTATTGTCATCAGACAGCACAAGTTGATGGTCAACGGAGACCTGACAGAAAATATAGTAATTTCCAGAGGAGTCAGACAAGGCTGACTGTACGGAAAGGAAAATATATGAACGGCATGTTCCTCAATAATATTCGATATGCCGATGACACCACCTTACTGGCTGATAGCATGTCTGGACTTCAAGATCTAGTTAACAAACTGACTACATACAGTATAGCATATGGCCTGAAGATAAATATCCGAAAAAACGAACTATATGATTGTAAGCAGAAAAAGTAACCACAACATAACCACCTTAAGAATACAAAACTCCTATGTCGATAAAGTAAAGAGCTTTAAGTATCTGGGGGTTACAATCAATGACCAGTGGGACGGTTCAAAAGAAATAAGATGCCGTATTGAAATGTCAAGGGAAGCATTTTTTAAATATAAGAAAGTTCTCACCAGCCATGACATTAACCTTGAAACAAAACTTAGATTTGTCAAAACATATGTATGGTCAGTACTCCTATTTGCAACGGAGGTGTGGACTATTAAAGCAGTTGACGTAAAAAGACTGGAAGCCTTCGAAATGTGGATATACTGATGAATACTGAAAATACCATGGACCCACTTTATATCTAACAACGTAGTATTAAGGCAAGTACACCGCGATAGAAAGCTCTTAGCCAATATAAAGATAAGAAAACGGCATACTTGGGTCACATTATGAGAAACCCAAAATATAAGCTTCTACAAACCATTACGAAAGCTAATATTGAATGTAGACCTACTAGAGGAAGAAAAGAAACTACGTGGCTTAATAACATACAAGAATGGACTGGTATCCGAGAAGTGGGGAATCACCTTAACGAGGCGAGAAATAGGAACGCTTTTGCAGAAATTATGAAAAATTTATAAAATTATTTATCATGCAATGTAATACATATAATCTACTTCAATTGTATTGGTCGCTAAAATTCGGAAAACGAATTGGCAAATAAAGAAGAAGAAGAAAGATCACAATCGTAAAAATCGAACACTTTTCAAATCAGCGAAATCCGATAACAACTTTCGAGTATAAAAGTTACACACCTTTGGGAGGGCATCAGATCAAAATATGCCAATTTAATTGTATTCTTTTAAAGAATAAATGATATATATTTTTAATTTCAGCTTTCCAGCCGAAGAGGGTTAGGCAGGCCGTTTAGAGGGATACTGTTCCCTTTTTTGCTTCTCATGTTTGAAAGAACGTATACTTTAAATTTCAAATTTCTAGCCAAAGGGGTTTAGACAGGTCGCCAGAGGGGAAGGCGGACGTTTTAAACTGAATTTTCACGTTAAAAATAAAGTAATTAAAAGTAAATTTTTAAATGGATGAAAATTTTTAAAACGTGTAGACAATGGTCTTTTAAAGCAAAAGGTAAAAAGAGTTGTACTTTAAAGAACAGATTGATTGATAGTTTTAAAAAAGTTTGAAAATTTCCGAATTCGTACCAAATTGTTCGTGTCTTGTTAAAATTTACTGTATATTTATATTTTTGGATTAATATATATGTGGTTACATTATGTATAGATTAGGGTCATATTAATTGCAATAAGTGATTAATAATCATCTTCAATCAAATGGATCCATTTAAATTTTTGTTTTCACACAATTT
>JAEKOY010000442.1:0-25000 GCA_021234595.1 Delia radicum
TATCTTAAAGAAATTTTTTAACTGGTGTTTCAACTAATTCTCAAAACTTAATGAAATTCTTTAACATCATAGCACCTACACACAGAAAACAAATTCATTGCTGCAAACCGTATTTTTTGCCAACCGAATTTTTATAGTTACATGAACTATCTTATAATTTCTTTGTGAATTCTATAGTTGTAACCAATTTTCTATTACAAAAATAAAATAATTTGATTGCACCCATTGGCATTTTTAATTGTATCTACCGAACTTAAATAATGTGGTTGTTGATTCAATCGAATTTGTTCGAATGATCCTACCGAAATTAGAGGAAAAATACACCGTTTACATTTTTTCACACTTTTATTAAATTAATATTTACATACAAATTAAAATATTAAAAATAGAAATGAAATAATATATAGAAACTTAAAAATTGTATTTCAAGAAAAAGCAAGCGCAATAAAATTATTATTGTTTGATGCAAAAAAATTTTCATATATCGAAGTCGTAGAGTTTTTTTTAAAGAAAATAGCATTAAAGTCTGGTCTTTTTAATTGAAAAGAATAATAAATACTGAGAATATACTTTTTCTAAACAGCCTTAAAAATTCAACGATTCTCAAAGCTATAATGAGTTACTCTCTTTAAAAATCAATATAAACGGCAATATAAGCAATTATAAAAAAAATAAAGAAATGGTTTAATAAAAAAATATTTTTGTGATAAAAAAACAATATTAACAATTTTTTTAAGCCAAAATGGTGTGCCACCGGGGTTACTCATTTGGGAATTAAATTCCTATTTGTTTAGGCACGAATAAATTCTCTAGTCCCTAGCAGATTTTAAAATGTTTCATTTGCATTTAAATGGTACTCGGGTGAACTCAAAAATAAAAATAAACTCTAAAAAATCTAAGCAAAAAAATCACAAAATATAAAATGTAAAGGGCGCTAACCCCTTAAAATCGAGTAAAAAGTCGTTAGGACACATAATTTGGACATACATGGGGAAAACCAATTAGGCAATGCTTTTCCCATATGAATGATAATGCTAAATCAGTGGCATTTATATGAAAAAAAAAACAATGCCTCAGTGCTAAAATCCCAAGTATCGGTTTGGAGTCTTTATCACACCACTCACATTCTATGTAATTTTTCTTAAGATAAATTATCACGTTCACTAAATTTGTTATCTAGGTTTTTGTTAATTAATGCACTGATTCCGATACATATTTCTTGTGAAAAAATAGGTCATAGCTTGAGACATTTTTCCTTCTAAAGTTCGTTTCTTTAATTTCTCTTTATTGCACTTAAATTTTTGTTGTTCGCTGTCTCGATGGCCGTTTAGTTTGGATATCTACGCTCCAATCGTAAATACGGGTTGAAAACCTGTGATAAATGATAAATGGTAAACGAATTCCTTCGGTACAATATTTTATATTTACATACCTCTTATGAATGTCCACCAAATGTTTGAGAAACTTAATAAATTTTGTTCCTCCTTTACTGTTTATAGGTGCTAGTAAGAAATACGAAACATGTGTTTTGTTTTTTTTATATCACAAATTATTTTTTTTTGTTTAAATTTTCTTTTCTGTTTAAATTTATTTTTTATATTTTTTTTTTGACAGTTTTCAAAATTCTATGTTTATTTATCAGTTGAAATAAATTTCTTTTAGTTGAAGCTGCCAAAGTTTTTTTTTTAAATTTATACTATTTTGTAAAGTAGATTTTACAACCGAAAATTATTACGCATTTTGACCAATGGTAGGTAGTAAATATTAAATTAACAATTTTTTAACGAAATTCGATTGTAAATGCTAGGTAATTATTATAATATCCAATAAAACAGTTTAAATTCATATCTATATATTTTAGGTATGGTTGGTAATATTGAATTCTTGTAGGGAATAATTTTTTTTATAGGAATTGGTTGGAAAAATCACATTGAATTGCACAGAAAAAGCTAGTTAGTTGTCACGGTAAAAATTCTCTCTTAATGTCAAATTATTTACTGTGACTACAAATAAAATGTCATAGTAATTAAAATAATGTTTTATTAGAGGTATTATGGTGAGCATGAAAGATTTTCAACTAAATAATTCTCTGTGTGTAGACATAAATATTAGTTCAAATGCGTTCTTTACTAATAAAAAAGGCTACATGACATATTTTCATATTTATATCTCATCATTATTAATACACAAAACTTTTAATTTAAACTACTGCTTCAAAATATTTCCCAATAATTGCCACTTTTTAAAAAAGCTAACACTTATTCAGGTCAATTGTTCATTAAGCGTTCATATTCGCTAAAACTGTAGAAAAAGGTAAAACGTGAATTAGTGGTTAAAAAATAAAGTTTTGTGCATTAAATATGAGCCAAAAATATGAACACAGGTCTTGTTATTTAATTCTATCTACACAATTACAGATTCATTGATTTCGAAAAGTTTTGAATGCACGCAACTAAACTTTAAAGACATTTTTCTCGAAATCTGTACCATTGATCAAGAAGTAAATTACACCATTGCAATCAGCATGTCCGAAATACATATAATTGATGGTCAGATCTTTAGTAACTTTTGAAAAGTATCATTTTGTCCTCCTGTGTAATTATTTTTTTAAAAAATATGCACACACTTCGAAGTAATTGTATTACAAAAAAAAGCAGTACAGATAATTGTTAGTGTAGAATGTGTGAACGAACAGATGATGATTTAGCGTTTAGCTTAAAGAAATTTTTTAACTGGTGTTTCAACTAATTCTCAAAACTTAATGGAATTCTTTAACATCATAGCACCTATACATAAATATTAGTTCAAATGCGTTCTTTACTAATAAAAAAGGCTACGGCACGTATGATTGATATTCAATTCTATAATAACACTTATACGCCATGATGTACTTGTGTGACTTTGAATATACCAAAATAAATGATATTTTTTTTATAATAAAAGTCACCAAAAATTAATTGTAAAAAATGGAATTTGGAATTGCTCTAATGTTAAAATAGCATTTACAATTAAATAGTTTAACAATTTTGCAAAACCTTTTATTTTTTAGATTTTTTTTTGTAATCTTATAATTTCTGCTTTTTATCTTATAATTTCCGTTTCATATATTCGGCGTGAAATTCATTTATAAATAAATAAATTTATAAATTTCAGAGTTAGCAACGCCATCTATGGAGAACAAATTTCACATAGTTAATAAACCAAAATCTCGAATTTTCGATGTAAAATACAGCTGGAAAATGTGAAAAACAAGCATTTTCCAGTATTATAATGTTCTAAAGAATTATAAAATCTATTATAAGCAATATTTTTGTTGAAGATTACTTTACTGAATTTCATTCATTTTGGCAGCTATGGGCCAAAAATTATGAAAAAGATAGAAAAAATTAAAATTTTTCGCAGTTTTTTCGGGTTAGTTTGTTTTACAGAATTCCAATTGGTTTCCGATTTGTAGCCGTGAGAAAAATTGCAAGTTTTTTTGGAAAAATTAAATTTTACCCAAAATATACATGAGGACATAAAATCCGAAAAGCAGCTAAACTAGCAAAACACAAATGGGGTTTTGTTTGTTTTGATAAGTACTTCGAGAAATTCCACTCGAGAAGGAGTTTGCACTCGATGACTTCAAAAATGTTGCACTGTGTTATGATTGTACTCTTTTCGCCCCTGCAGAAGCGCTTTCTTTAGAATAAGCTCAAGCAATATCAATCGCAAAAAAAATTTCAACATCATTATATTAAAATGAAAGTTTATTGTAGCAAATGAAAATTTTCTGGCAATTTTATTTTGCATTTCAATTTCCATCAATATTTTAAATAAATTTAAAGTATTTCATTTAAGTTCGCTAAAAACTCGTCAACGTCGACTACTTATAATGTATTTATATTAAAATGCATATTAATGCTAATGTATACAACTAGGGCAACCAAAAACATCTCTAAAAACAAAGTTTTAAGCGCTTAAAAAAGCTTGAAAGGCGTAAAATTTAAAATTTTAATTAAATTTAATTTTTTCATTATAATTGTTACTAGAAATAAAATGCGCATGTAATTTATTTCTGGGAATTTCGTCAATCAGCATAGAGAAATAGAGAAATTGTTTTTTTTAAATGTTTTACTTTAAAATTAAAACCAAAAGTTTATTTTTCGATCTTTTAAAATATATTATGATGTGAGCAAGATTATTCAAGTTCAAGATCATTTGTTTTTTTTTTTAAACAAAAAACCGTGCAATATTTATTTATTAATAAAAAAGGCTGTTATCCGCTAATCTAAAGCAGACTTTATCTACTGACAGGTACTTACATGTTTCATTTCGCGTCACCGAAAATCTTCAGAGAACCAATGTAGAAGGAGTAAAAGATTTTTACCCCAATTTTACTTCTCATCGGGTATTGTTTTATTTACCCGATGAGAAGTAAAAAACAAAATTAGAAGAATTGAACTAATTCAAATTAAAAATAAAACATTTTAAACTAATAAACATTGTTCGTGTATAGGCTAGAATCTCTAGTCATAATACACTGTGTTGTTATTGTTTATTAAATAAACAACAAATCTACTCTGAAGATTTTCGGTGACGTGAAATTAAACATGTAAGGACCGATCAGTAGATAAAGTCTGCTTTAAATGAGCGGATAGAAAACCTTGTTAATTAATAAATAAACATTGCACGGTTTTTTGTTTAACAAAAACCAAATGATCTTGAACTTGAATAATCTTGCTCACATTGAAATTGTTTTTCTTAAGCTTCAAAGATCAAACTGGCTTAACAAAATATTTTGACAAATCAATTTGCTGCCCTTTATCGCAAGTAACATTAGTTTTTAACTTTCAATAAAAAAAAAAAATTGAAAATACCGATGGCCAGAGAAAAGCAAAAAAAAAACTGTTTTCCCAGGTGAAAAAGGGATCGTATATGAACATATATGGGATTGTATACGATCATATATGGGTATAGCTGGTCATATATGTTCATATCATATATTTAAATATATGTTCGGATCCGAAATTTGAGGGTATATGGTCGTATATGATAATATATGTTCATATATGCACATATATGATCCATATATGCTAATATATGATCATATACGACCATATACCCTCAAATTTCGGATCCGAACATATATGGTCATATATTGAACTATATATGGACATATATGGCCAGCTATTCCCATATGTCATCATATACAAGCTAATATATGATCATATATGTTCATATACAAATCAATTTTCACATAAGTTGTAAGAAACAAGCCAAAATAAGCTCAATTTTAAATAAAAAAGTCAATTATAAGCTGTTATTTAGAAAATTAGCTAAAATAAGCAAATATAAAAAATAAGTTAAGAACATCTCTAGCAAATATAGCTTAAAATTTTCATAATTTTAAGATCACAACTTATGTTCAATTCAAAAGTACTATCCTTTTAAACAAAAAACAAGCTCTGGCTTATTTTTGTTTGCCCTACATATAACATATTTATTAAACAATAACTAAAACCAAACGAATATACATTTATCTTAATCACATCAAATATTTTAACCAAGAATTTTAATTACTTGCAGTATTTTGTGGTCGAAACCCATACCATTGGCTTGGTATTTTGAACCGCAATGGGAGCGAAAGTATGGTTACAAATGGCCCAGAGCATTGTGCGATAATTGGATACGTACTGATAGATATCTGAGGTAAGAAAAAATGTTTTTTTTTTTTTGCTTTGTTTTATATTTTCTGTTTAGTTCAATGAAATTGTTGAAATTAATAAGAACATCAGCAACAGTTACAATAATAACAACAATTTATGTTAGTACACTAAGGGAAACAAGTTTCATCATATAAGGTGTGCGTTAGAAAAAAATTTAACATGCGTTTTCCCTTATAACTTTCATCATAAGCTTTCTTAAAAATATGTTTTGATCATATTAAAAAATTTATGTCAGTAAAAAATATGCCAGTAAATAAATTAATAAATTAATATATAAAAAATGAGTGATAAAAAAAGTTCGTTTGAAAATAATTAAATATTTTAAAGCTTTGAATGAAAAATTTCATAAATATGATGAAGCTTTTTTTTTTGAGTGTATGCTCGTACGAGTATTGGGGCTGTGCTTATAAGTATTGTAACCACAAAATAATACTCGCATACGTTTTACAAAAGCATATGAAGTTTGTAAATGTGTATCACATAAACATTTATATTACATATTTCACTGAGAGAATTATCTGCATGATATCAATGGATTTTTGTATTAGATATTTGAATTAATAAAAAAATTTAAAACTCGTCGAAAAAATTGTCTCTGTGTAGTAAAGATTATCCATACTAGGGTCGCCAGATATAGATTGGCAATAGGCTGAACATTCTGATTAAAAAAACTGGATTTTGCAAAAAAAGCTGCACATTTTCAAAGCATGTTTCAACGAAAAAAACGTTGTCAAGTTTTGTATTAAAAATTTTTAAAAAATAATTTTGGACATTGTTGTATTAAAATACAATAAAACTTAAAAATTTTCAATTCAGTCTTAGAAATATGTGAGATTTAAAATAATACACTAACTAATTAAATAAAACTTGAAATTTTTCAACTCAGTCTTTCAAATCTGTGAAATGTTGAATATAAGTTAGAGCTTTGTACCTTAAAACGGTTTTATCTTGAAACTTTTAAACGTGCTATAAAAAATGTTTCCTATACAAGGCTTTGCAATTCTCCTTAAAACCATGTTAAGCTTAAATTTTCATCCATTAAATCTGCAATAGCTAAGAAAAGTTGTGGTTGTACCAAGAAACGCGAAAAGTAAATATTTTTTAAAAATTCGAGGTGAAAAAATTCTTTAGAAGCATTTCCGTTTATTAGTGTTGCTACAGTTTTAGTAAACATAATGTAATTTTCATATTTGGTTATTATTTGCGAAATTTATTTTGTAAGTATCGGACAAAATATTAAAACAGTTTTTGGTTGTACCTTGAAATAATTTTTAATATTGATTTCCAACAAAATTTTGGATTATAATAATTTTAAATACAAGTATTATCATTTAAATGGAATGAAAAAATTCTGTTGGAAGCTTAAATCCCGATAAAACACAATATTTTCACCATTTTATGTACTTTTCTTTAAACACATTTGTAAATGTTCCTTGAAACAGTTTTTGGATGTACTTTGAAACAATTTCTAATATTGTTTTTCCAGTCAAAAATTGGATCATAATAAGTTTTATTCATATTATTAACGTTTTAATTGAACGACACACATATATTACTGATTAAAAACCACAGTATTTCCACTACTTTATGTATTGTTTTAAGATACAACCTACTAAGTTGTACCTTGAAACTGTTTTTAAAATTGCGAGATTATTCAGCTATTATAAAAAGCATTTGATTTTTTAATGCAGGAGAACTTTTTGTCCTAAAAAATACTCTATTTTAATTTTAAGATTTTTTTTTTTTTTGAATTTGCCAAAGAGATACAGAAGTTTTAATTTTAATCGTTTTAAGGTAAAACCCATTACCCTACTAATAGCAATATTTATATTTAAAATGATTTTTATTCGAAAATTTGTGGACAACTTCTATTTAAGCTGGGCACTGGACAAGCAAAACAAAAGCTGGACAATCCATCCGAATCCAGCCGATCGGTCAAGACTAGTACATACCCAAGTAAAAAATTTGTTATATAGTTATATATTACTTTATAAAGTTCTCTCAATATATAATTTTATTTTTCTTCATGATACACTTCATATGTATAAATATATGTATAAATATATAATTATATATCGATCTATATATGATTACATATGTTACATGTAATTAGTTGGATATATTTGTTTACAATTGTATCTGATTTGCTGTAAATGTATAACATTATATCACATTATAATTTGATATATTTGAATGATGACAAAATTCAGATACAATTGTATCAAACTATTTATAATTTCATTAAATTAGATCTAATTGTATCAAATAATGTACAAAATTCATAAAATATTTTGTTTTACTTGGGGAGGGAAGATTACACAACTTTATAAAATATATATATAACTTTATCTTTATAAAATTATGTAAAAAATTTAATTTATTTATTAAAAACGCATTTATTTTGGAATTGTCAGGTTTGAAACCATAATTAGATGTTAGAAAACAGCGCTAGAGGGAGTGTTTTTTTTTCATCTTCTTACATTTATTAACAATTAGTTTTTCTATTTGTAATAGTAACATCTAATTATGATCTCAAATCTGACAATTCAAATTGAAATGCAATTTTAAAAGATCAACAATACATACAAAATTCTCAAACCAAACATACAGGTAACATGCAATTTAAAATCTAATTAGAAAATGTTGTGTTTAAACTAGAATATGTTGTGTTTAAATACTAGTAGACATGCCGGACTTCCAATTCGTTCCCAGTAATGGTAACATTAGCAGCTGGACTGGCTAAACTAGCAAGAAAAGAATAAAATAACTCATGTTGTTCGATTTTCTGTGGTTGGTTGATCAAACCTTGAGTTTCTTGTGGGTGGTGGATTAAAATGAGGCTAAAGATGACCTAGTCGCTAAGGTCGAAAGTGCGCTGATCCCCTCAAGATTATTTCATCTTCTCTTAAATCTATTAACATTTAATGTTTTCTATTTGTAATAGTAACATTTAATTATGATCTCAAACCTGACAATTCAAAATGAAATGCAATTTTGAAAGATCAACAATACATACAAAATTCTCATTTAGTAAAAACTTCATACGCCTAATTAAAAAGTTTCGTTTAAACCTAGCAACGTTTTTTAGAACTGGTTACCACTGAGTTGATTCTAAAACAGCTCCTTTTACCCGCAGTTGCAAGGAACCAGTTCTATAATAGGTACCTGTTAATCAAAATGTAAGGGTTAACTGTCCCAGAACCAGTTTTATACTTGGTTCTAGAACCGGTTCTATAGCAACCTGTTCTTGTTTAAAGGTAAAGAACATATTGCAAATAGGACAACTTCCATACAAAAATAATCGTTTGCAGAATATAAATTAGAAACTATTATAATACAGTATAAGTTGTTCTGCAACCTGTTTTACTATATTACTGGGATATAGTTTCAAAAGTATTATGAAGCTTTTCCATAAAATTTAAGAAAATTTGCATTTACATGGTAAAGAAAACTTCATTAGTTTAGTGAAAAATTAACTCTGGGTATACCCAGCGTACAATTGGTGTTTAAAAACACTCATAAAAGAAACCCTTCAAGCCTTCTGAAGCTATATGAGGGAGTTTTTATTTGACAATAAAGCCTCTTTCGGAGTGTTCTTTTATGAATCATAAAAGACTCATAAATGTGACCATTTCTGAAAATTTAAGAATTTTCGGAGTCATTTAGGAATTTTTTTATTTTCAATTTTTGAGCCATTTATAAATATTACAAACATTTTAAAAAATAAGAGTAAATTTTGTTTCAGTTATGTTTCAGAAATTTGAGTGCGCTGAAAATGATCATATTTTAGAGTCTATATCATATTCTCATATTTTAGAGTCTATATATTTTAGGGTCTATAATAATATTTGTATTATTAAACAGGGCCTTTAATAAGTTTAATGTGATTTTTTTTAATTATTTTAAACTTTTGCTTTTAAATAAAGATATTTCTTGGTCATTATTTATGTTTGCTAATTAAAATGTATAACGATGTATTGTATGTTTTTTTTTTGTTGGATACATTTTATATTTTACTCCTACTGCTGCTGTTGTTATTATTGTTAGCAACGTTTCCGTTTATTTTGCTTTTGAGTTTTGTTGCTCTCTTGTCTGTGTTGGTTGCAACTGTTAATTATATTGGTGGGAACGTACCAGGGAAATTTTATAGCATTTTGCACTAGTATGAGTTGATAATATGATGACTTCAGCTATAACATTTTCATTTTAATTGGTTAAACAGTTTGAAAAGCAGTAAACAAAAAAAAAGTTGTGGTTGTTGCAATAATAACAAATTGTTTTAATTTACATTTTATTGATTTATATTAACGTTTGTTTTTAATTACGTATTTCTGTGTTTTTTATATAGAAATTTTGCTGCTGATTTACCTTTATGCCCTTGTACTCTGGAACAGGCTATTTATGATAAGGGTCGTTATAGACCTGATCGTGAATGTGACAAAGATTCAAATCCTACATGTTTACGTCATAAGGGTGCTATACATTGTGTTGTTAGTGGGACACCAACGTAAGTATTATTACATTTTAGTGCTAATTAACAGTTTCTTTGACAATTATTTGTCTATCATCATTGTACGCTTAATTATATAATCTGCTTTAAGCCAGCTGCTGCATATTTACACTGACCTTGAGTGGAAGTGATATAAAAGGTCAATGTGGTTTCTTTGTCTTATAAAGAGAAAACAATTTAGCTGGCCCTTTTAAAGGAAAAGCGATTTAAATATTTTTTAACAAAAAAAAAAAAAAATAATAATATTTAAACAAATTCGCTATAATTTTCTCCATTTGTTTCACGGCTTTCCATATGTTATATGGAGGTATAGAAATGTTAATCTACATAATAATAAATATAACTGAGGTGGTTAGAATAGTATCAAAACACCGCGAAATGTAAAGTGGACATTTTAGTGTCACTTAAATATGTCCCAAAGAAAATTTAATTTCTTTAAAAGGAGCTAAGTTAGGTTGGATCGTTTGAGAAGCATAAGCTTCATTTTTCGAAATTTAACAGAAAAATTATGAATTTTATTTTAAAATCTTGATTTTATGTTCAATTCCGAAAAATTAAGCAAATTATACGAAAAAATGGGATATATAATGTAAATATACTAATATTGATATTCATTAAATTGCAAATGAATTTTTTTTCCAGATTTGGACTCAGCTTATATAGTAGGTCTAATAAAAAAAAAAATCAATTTCAAAGCCAGGTTTTTTAGCTGTTGAGTAGTGTTATTTAATGGGTTTTATATTTCAATTGCAACTCTTCTGACGACCATATGTTGACAAAATCTTGTGTATATAGAGTTTTTTTTATTCCTTTACAAGGGAACAATTTTTATAAAACCTTTTCAAATACTTTTGAGATTGTCGCTGTCATTTACTGGTAGGTTTTACCGTACACCCTTGAAAATTACAACGAACTTGTATTGCAATTATCTGTAACACATATTAGTGTGGTTTGTTTCCGATAGGTTGCCTTTGATACCAAAGACATCAACAGCTCTTGGGAAAATCTGTTACACATACATATTAATGTTGTCTGTTTGGCTTTGTAACCGAAGATTTTAATCATTCCTTAAAAAAGTTCATGCTGGTTCGTCCGAATTTAGTTCCAGCTAAATCGTTCGGTCGCCAAAACGAAATAAATACAAGAAACAAGTTAATTGTAAAATAAAAATTTTGTGAACCAAACTAGGAGTGTTTCCGACAATTTTTCGCCTGAAATACTATAAAATATTTATATTAACTGAAAACATATTCTTTTGTATATCCAGGGCTCAAGGTGCCGAACAACAATGTTGCTACGATCGTTATGGTTTCCTTATGTTATCTTATGATCAAATGTGGGGTTCTCGTCCTCGTCGTATTCATAATTTGGGTAAAATGCCATGGAATGAAGCTAGTAAGGTACCAACACTCTCAACGTGGTTTCATGATATGCGTCCATTCTATTCGTGTTGTTTCTGGCAAGAAGAACAAGCTGTTGGCTGTGAAACTTATCGTTTTGAACGTCGTCCCTCACAGGATTGTGTGGCCTACCAGGCTCCTGGTGTTGCTGGTGTCTTCGGTGATCCTCATTTCATAACATTCGATGGTACTCAATATACATTTAATGGCTTAGGTGAATTTGTTTTGGCACGTAGTATTGATGCTGATCAACGTTTTGAGGTGCAAGGACGTTTTGAACAAATGAATAACAATATGTATGGTCCTGTACCGGCAACTCAATTAACGGCACTTGCTATGCGCGGTAATACGACAGTCACTATAGAAGTACGAATACGCCCACGACATGCTCGATGGCGTTATAGAATGGATGTTTTAGCTGATGGCCGTCGGGTGTACTTTGATCGCGAAAGTTTGAAATTTCAACATTTTGATGGTGTTACAGTTTATACGCCCACTTATTTGTTAAATCAATCACAAGTAGTGGTAATGTTTGATTCTGGCATAGGTGTGGAAGTTATTGAAAATGAGGGATTCATGACGGGTAGAGTTTATTTGCCCTGGCAATTTATAGTAAGTTTATTTAAAGGGAGTGAAAATCAAATTATAAATAATTTAATTTGCTTTCAGAATAAAACCGCTGGTCTGTTTGGCAATTGGAGTTTTAATCCACTGGATGATTTTACCTTACCCAATGGACAAGTACTCAATTTGAATCCTAATACTAATGACTTTAAACAACTCCATAATCAATGGGCTATGAAATGGGCCTTAGCCGATCGTGATTTACCCGGATTGGGTGCTGCACTATTTACTCGAGAATTTGGTCGTACAGCTAGTTATTATTCAAATGCCTCATTTGTACCGAATTATTCAAGGGAACCATCCGATTTCTTACCATCTAATAGATCGTATGATATAGAAAGAGCGGAAGATTTATGTGGTGAAAGTTATCAGTGTCGCTACGATTATGGAATGACATTGAATCGAGATTTGGCACATTTTACGAAAAATTACTATGACAGTTTAGTGAATATAAGAGCACTGAATGCTGAGTGAGTAAATTTTATTACTAGAAAATTCGTAAAGCACAAAAAAATCATGTTTTTTAAAAGTCTTATTAGAAAATTTTTATAAAAAATATATTTATTTAAAAAGTTTTTTTAAAAGTTACCTTTTAATCAGAAATGCATCCTTGATTAATAAATGAATTTTATGAAAAATAACTTCTTATGAAAAGTATCTTTTAAAAAAGTACATTTAAAAAAGAACTTTTTATTAATAAAGTACCTATTATTAAAATAGTACACTGAAAAACTTTTATTAAAAATTTCCTTTCATAAAAAAGTACGTTTAGCAAAATGTACTTTTTTAGGAAATTACATTTATAGATAAGTACCTTTAATATTTTTTTTTTAAAAGTTCTTTTTTTTTGAAGGACATTAAAACCAAAGTACCTTTCATAAAAAGCATGTTTATATAAAAACCACATTTTAGAAAAAGTACCAATTATAAAAATATACATCTAATAAAGTACATTTTATAAAAAAGTACCGTTTTTGTCAAAAGCTGAAATTAAAAATTTAATAATTTAATTTTTTAAATGGTTTCAGACGCGTGGTATCCTGTGGTGTTTTAGAAACTCCACGCTTTGGTCGTAAATTAACCTTTAATTTTATGCCAGGTGCTAAGGTCTCATTTGAATGTAATGAAGGTTTTGTTTTAATTGGTGATCAAAGGCGTGAATGTTTATCAAATGGTTTATGGAATGTACCCGAATATGGTTATACCGAATGTTTGCGTAAGTTTACACATTTGTTTGTCTTACAAACTATTAAATACCAAAAGCACCAGTTAATCAATTACAGTTATTTTAAATTGTATATTAATGTTTATAACTTTTGGAATTTTCCTTTAGGTGAAGTATACTATACCAGACGTGTCGCTTTTATAGCAATTGGCATTATCATAGCTGTTATTTTACCCCTGATGTTGTGTATTGTTTGTGGTGTGTATCGCTTCCGTCAGAAGCAGTTGAAGGAAGATCCCCAATGGCAGATGACTTTACCGCGCTCTCGCGCTTCATCCCGCACGAATTTACGCCAATTAGGAACGGGATTGGATGATGATAGCGATACGGATGCAACGGGAACTTTAAAGAAAAGTAGGTCATATGATAAAGTATATCGTACGAATGAACCATTACCGGGAAAACCTCGTATTGACTTTCCAGCTAAAAAATGGGATCTGGATGACGAGGATGTGACATCATCAGAAGGTAGTGAAAATAAAGATAGTAAATTAGCAAAGGATATTGAATACATTAATAAAACAGGTGATAAGCCGAAGCAGATGGGTAGACGATCATTGCGTGATGTTTCAGGAACAGATCAGGACGAAGAGGGGGTCGGCACACCAATAGATGAACATGACGAACATGAGGGTGTAGGAGTTGTGCATCCGGCTGGTTATCATCAGCCACCATCACCCGAAGAAGACGAACATAATATCCATGGCATACCCTTGGCTCATACGCAGCCCCAACAACAATATAGTCCAACATTTAGTGGTATAGATAGTCGCAATAGTGGTACAAGTTCTATGACTTATCAACCGAATGCTCCTGGTCAGACACGATATGGTGGTGTTCCCGTATTACCTAATGCCAATGCGCAATACTTTAATCGCCCTCCTTCGTCGATGCCTCAACAAGGTGCACCTATCTCCTACACACCCACACGTCCGGCCCCCATTGTAGGTTCTCCGTCATTACAGGATAATGGTTTGCCATCACCACCCCTAGCTGCATCACCTACTCCATCTAATCAAAAATCCACTGAAGTTTAAACATTGTTCAATCCTACTAAAACAAACCATACATTATACCATCCATGATCTAACATTATGTAAAATTTTGTCACTTATTGCTGGTTCATGGCCTTCTCTCATTACGCTCCAAATAAATTAACCATAAAAGCTAAAAAGTTCAAAGAATCAAAAACAAACATCACTTTCTACCGTTTTCTTTTAAATAATCAACATTAAATTTTAAGCCAGCTGAAACATTATCATTAGTGTCCTATCTAACCATTAATTTATACGAATAATACAAACATTAGGGTGACAATTATTTTGTTTTATACAATAAACTGGACAAATTAATCAGAGTCAAATGTGATAAATTCGTTATATCACATAACCATTTAATTCCATATTCAATTAAATTACCACAAAGTAAATTGTATATTTTAATGTTCAAAATAATATAACAATTGAGCATTTCCATTGTATTTAAACGATTAATTTTTCGATAGTCTCCGATTTTAATAAAATTTGGGATGTATTTTTGGCAGTGCACGCATATTTCCAAAACGAGTTTTATTTTTTTGTATTTTATAAACCCTGGAGCTTTGAAATATCACAAAATTAGGGGGTTGGGTATCGTGACCAACAGGTTTTGATCCAAAAGCTGAACTCAATAGACGATAAAACTGGATTTCGGTACAAAGAGCGAGATATTTACAATTATTTAGTTGAAAATACAGACATAAATAACATAAATACATAATTTGTAAATTTTTAGTTGAAATCACTTGAAAAAGTTTTTAACAAGATCTGAATCTGACAAATTAATTATTGTTACGTTAAATGCCTTTTCGAGCAAATATTATTTAAAAAATGGCGTGATTTTATTGCCATTTTAAAATAAAAAAAACAAATTTCTGAGGTAAATTTGAGTATTTCGGTTTTTTATAAAAAAGAAAATATATTTCAGTAAATTAGACCAAGAGTTTTGCATAAATTTCTTGAAAATACAAAAGTTTTTTTTAATGTTTTTCCACAAAAAAAAAATTGATTTCTTAATGTTTTTATCAAAATAAGCTCTAAATAAACTAATATAGTAAAAACACTTTTTTAAAATATCAAAATAAAAATAAGTTTTTTTTTTTTTTTTTTTTTTTAATTAATTTTTTTATGGTTAAAAAATTGTTTGTACTACGACGACTACCATTATGAAAAATTTTAGTCTTTTATTCGGCACTAGTCAAAAATTTTGAAATCTCAACACTGATTCTGTAAACTTTATTTCATTCAATTCTTAAATTTCTAAAATAATTATCGTTTTTGAAAATTTTACGATAGTTTATGAAAAATATATTAGCAAGTTATAGAAAATAAAAGCGGAATTTTAGTTTATAAAGCGTAAATAAAACGCAATGAGGAATCATCTTTCAAAAAGCGGGGTGGTTGGTCAGGTTAGGGTTGGTACATCATTCCAATTTTTGCATATTAATAGAGAAACTTTTGTAAAAAAAGATTTAAAAACTTTTATAAAAAAAGATTTTAAAAATTTTGTAAAAAATATTTTTTTTTATATAAAAAAAAATGGTTTTTTTGAAAAAAATCTCATTCAATTTTTTTTAAATTTTTCTTACAACTCGCTAAACACATGTTCTAAACACCCTTACAACATCTCAACTACTTTTTGAGTGATCTAAAAAGGTATTTAATTGATTTTGGTGTCTGACCAAAGCCTTCGACAAGAAAAAGCTTTTTGTAGATATTCGGTATTTCAAAATGAACAAATTTGAGAAATGGAAAAATATTTATTGTGCTTACTAAATGCGATTTTGAGTGTCAAATTTAAGGAAGTTAAGCAATGAATTCAATATTTGTCCAATATCCGCCAAACATTCGGATAATTTTCTTTAAATTTTTTACTCAAAATCGAATAAAAACGGGTCAACAAACATGTTTTCAATAACAAAATTTGTCAACATTGTCTCCAAATACCAAAACACCGACCCAATATAGTTTTTTGGCCGAAGTCGGCGGTCGGACACTACTGATTTTGTTAAACAAACGAAAAATCAAAAATAATATACTTTTTCCAGAGGCATACGACACATTTTTTTTCCAGATATCTCAAATAGTAGAGATTCGACTCTGAAATTTTCAAGGTATTTAGAACATGTGTTTAGCTATTTGAATAAAAAATATAAAAAATTAAAAGAGGACTTCTTTCAAAATATAATTTTGAATTTTATTCTAAAAAAAATTTTTTAAATTATTTTTTTATTAAATTTTTGACCCAAAAAATGTCACCATATCTTATGCAAAAAGAATTTTTTCAATATCTTTCACACAACCAAAGTTATGGAATTTTGAATGATGTCCCAACACCTAATTTTCCGATATTTTAAAGATGCAGGGTCGACACAGTTTACAAAATATAAAAATCGTTTTGGAAATATCCATTCACTGTCAAACATACTTACCAAATGTTATCAAAATCGCAGATCATTGAAGAATTAGTCTTTGAAGTTAACATCATATGGCCGGTCTCAAAACTCTTAAATATGGCAAACATTTGCATTTAGCTTGTTAACGAATTAATGTCGTAGTGCAAGATTTAAATAAATACAAACAAATGTCACCCTAATACACATTTGCCCATTTAAGCCATGACATCCGTAAATACAAATTTTCAAAATATATGTTAAAAACCAGTAGTTCTTTAACCATAACATTTTCATTTAAACAACTATTATAAATTCAGCTTTGTTATTAATAAATTCTATTGTTGTCTTCCATTTTTTATATTTAAATTTTACCACATTTGTTGTTTTATATGTAAATATCTTTTGGTATTGTATTAACATTTATTATTTAAGAAACAATAATTCAATATAACATTGGCTGGGTAACATTAACTTAAGTTGTTGTTTTTATTTTCTTCAAAGTTTTACAAATTTTTCCTATTAAAAACATTTTTAAAATAAATTCGACATGTTTTATTTTTATTTTTCATTTAATTAATTATTTTCATTTCTATTGTATTTGTATCTTTTCCGTTTTAGCACTTATTTTTCGTTGCAGCTTTTTGATAATGCCAATTGTTACACAAAAGCGTTATATTCTGTATGGTATTGTAATATTGTATGAAATTTATTGTTGTTCTTGTTTTTAAGAAAAAAGAAAAGAAAAAATCAAACGGAATTAATTAACATTTCTGTGTAACATGTCGGCGTTATTAAAACTAATAAATAATGCATGTCAAATCAATGCTGTTTTGTTAGCAATCAATAGGATTTGATATTAATTAAAGGGGGCATTTAAATTGAATTTTATCTGTGCGGGGGTCGTGGGTTCGATTCCCACCAGAGGTACTGGTCTGTTTTCGCTACAACGCGCCGAAGGCCACATTAGAAGCTAGTGCTCCGTTAGGGTAATAGTATATAATTTGTATATGATTATTAATTAATAAAAAAAAAAATTGAATTTCCTTAAATGCTTGTATTTTTAAAATAGCTATTTTTAAATTCATGTAATGACCAGTAGACGTGATAGTTTTGCAAATAGTTTCTCTGATCGAAACGTAATACCCCGCAAAGTTGAGTACTCCTCAAATAAACTCAGATGTAAAATTCAGTCCCGATCGGACAATATCTTCTGCCTCCACTTTTATTCTGAAAATTGAGGGTTTTGGAAAAATAGACATATTTAAAAAAAAGTTTTAATTTCAAGATTACACGATCAATATTTGTATCCATCTATCAAAAATCAACCATTAAGAATATTTTATGTTTAAATACTTTCTTCTGATTGGCAGAATTTAAAAAATGTATTAAAAAAATTGATCGTGTGTACTCCACTTAAAATATGAAGTTGAATGAAGTTAAAAATTTTAAATTTTTTTTATATTATAAAGAGTGTTTTTTATAGAGTGACACAAGTTTAAATCATAATAAAACAAGGAAATATATTTTTAATATCAATGAAACGGGCTTTATTGGAAAGAAAATTTTATGAAATTAATGTTTAAATATGATTTTTTCCATGTGGCCGCCACGGCTGGCGCGTAGAAGGCGCAATCTGGAACACCAATTTTCAACAACTTTTCGCAGCTTTTGCGGCCGTATTTCGCCGACAACCCTTCGAATATTGATTTCCAGGTGATCAAATGTTTGTGGTTTATCAACGTAGACAAGTGACTTAACATAACCCCAAAGAAAATAATCCAATGGGGTTAAATCACACGATCTTGGTTGCCAATTAATTAGGCCATTACGTGAAATTATTTTTTCATCAAAAATTTCTTTAAGTAAATCAATTGTAGCGCCTGCTGTGTGGCATGTGGCTCCGTCCTGTTGGAACCACATATCAGCAAGATTAATGTCACGTAATTGAGGTGCGAAAAAATTTCGAGTCATGTTCCTATACCGTTCACCATTGATAGTAACATTCTGACCATCATCATTTTTGAAGACATATGGACCAATGACTCCACCAGCCCATAAAGCGCACCAAACAGTAATTTTCGGCGTCTCACGGGATGCACATTATCAGTAACGGTAAATGTGGTCCGAAAACGATCTATTGTTCTTCGAATTAGCCGCTCTGAAGAACGATTATGTACGCCATAAAATGGAAGAAGTGCACGATAAGTTTGACGAATAGAACAATTATTTTGATTAAAAATTTCAACAATTTGCACGCGTTGCTCTGGTGTAAGTCGATTCATAATGAAATTTCAAAGCAAACTAAACAAAAAGCAACTATCAGCTGTTAAATGGGTGGTCAAATAAAGCAGTGATGCCAACTAAAAGTTGTGACACTCTAAAAAAACACGCTTTATTTGACCCAAAATATTTAAATAAAAAATATAAATTACCCAGAACATCATTAACGTGTACCCTAGAGGTGTTCAAAAAAATTAAAGTGAATTGTAAAGTCAACTAGCGGGCTAATTTGATTCCTTTGTATGTAAAAACATTAAATATGATATGATAAATAAATCGATAAATTAAATTATAATAAAGTAATCGATATATATACAAAATAATGTTTTCAAATCCAAAATCGGCTAAGAGCCTGTAATAAAAAGTGCCCCAGGAAACTGATATGCCAAATACTACCTGAACACAAAATTCGAGCACACATCATAAACGTTTTCGAAATTAATTACTCTAACATAAATTGTTTATTAAATGGACTCACAAATTATGAGATACGAAATATATATTTTTTAGGTTGTCCTTAACCTTTCCTAAGGTGACGTCAAAACGGACAATATTTTTGAGAAATTTTTCCAATCTCCAATTTTACGTTTTAAAAAATTTTCTTTAACAAAATCTAAAAAATTTAGATTTGAACTTAATGAAATTGTTAAATACATTTTGGGGAACAAAAAAAAAAAAATTTTAAAATATGCCCTGGTACACTTAAGTAGGGCAGCGATTTGATTTTTGGGGATTTCGAGGAACTTGTGATTTTTGGTAATAACAACTCTAATTTGTTGCAACAAAATATTTAAAATCAGCTACTTTTGTATCTTTTGTTGTTTTATTTTATCAAAATTACTAAAGGTTGAAAAAAATTTTTTTGGACGTCATTAACCCATGCGGACCTGCGGCCCAAAATGACCCAAAATTTATTTATGTAAATTTACAAAAACGTCAAAGCTTTGCTTACAACTATTGAATTATAAGAAATGTGATTTGAAATATTATAATAAAATGTTTGAAGCTGCTGTTCTTTGTTAACCCTTGCCACATTGAGATTAAAGGAGCTACTGCGGAATTTTGTTTATATTTGAACAAAAAATATTTAAACTCTTTTTTATTTTACATGCCGGGCCAAAGACATTCTTTTAATACATTAAAAACATATTCTGAAATGAATTAACGCTAAGATGCTATTGGTTTAAAAATGTCCCTTAATTGAAAAATCTTTAAAAATATACTGTGTTACTTTCAAAATGCGTGTAATTTTATCACCAAGAGCATCTAAATGTCAATTAAGTTCAGAATTATTGAATCGTAAAAAATCACAATGTCTTGATTTGACTGTTTTTAATACATATAAAAACGTAAATTTTACTTTAACTTTTTCGAGTTAATTCATAGTTTTATACTAAAGATAAAGGTCGTGGTCTTGGATGCAGAAGTCTGGGTTAAGAAACTCGATGTACAAAACAAAATCTGTATTTTTATGTTCCGAGTGGATGTAAAAAGTATGGCCTTACACACAGAGAAATAAAGCGCCAACCGATTTGAAAAGTGTATTTTAAGTGTGACATCTAATAAATGCAGTTTGTACAACGATATTTACATTAGATTTCTGAATATTTTGAGTGTTGCAACTAAAATGCAGTTGAATTAACCGCACTTTGTTGTGGAAACTAATGTTAAGTTGTGCCAACTGTGTAAAATTCGTAATAACCGAATTTATGTCGTAGTAACTGAATTTCAGTTGGCAAATAGCTCAATTTTATTCTGTGTGTAGTTGATCTAAATCACGCAATAAAGTTTCTACTAAATATCATTTAAATAAATAAAAACAAAAAAATAACCCTTTTGGCCTTTGTACAAAATTATGAAAACACGTTTTTTTGGGCATTCGGTGCAATAAGGTTTAAAGATTTTCACTTAAAATGATTAACAGATAAATTATCATTAATAACTTGAAACAATATTGTCGGTATTAGCCTTATCAATATTCAATTCCAAACTCTAAATATATTTTTGAGTCATTTTTGATCATCGTTTAACATGAATAAAAGATGTTATATATGTTAAAAGCTGCATTCCTTTAAATGCATTTTTAATAAATCAAATAAAAGCAAAAAATGGCGAAAACAATTTTTCTTGAAAAACGCTAAAATAAAATCGCTGTCCACTCTAATCGGGTGCACGGATATCTATAATTTATTTTTATGTTTTTTTAAATAAGATGTATTTAAAACTGCTAATTGAAGATATAGTGGTTTTATTACGATTCTATGATTTAAATATTTAAAAAACTAAAAAGACCCGTTTGAGAATGATGTTATGTAATTTGAAGATGTTTTTGGGGTTTAGTGGAAACACATTAAATGATTAATCATTAATCATTAAGAGTTAAATATAATATATATGAGGGAGGGCCAAAAGATGGACAGGGCCCCAAGATAAACATTCCGTATACAATTTTTGTATAAGTTAGCAGCACCTCACCCTTTGCTTTCTGTCATTGTTGTGGTTTGTATAGACGCAGTTTCTATGCGTACTAGAAGATAAAATATCTGGTAGATTTTCTACTGCAAAGACGAAATAATTTTTTTGTTCGCAATTTGCGATTTCGCTTTCATAGTCAAATATTTTTTTTTTTTGTTGTTGAAAGTAGAAGTTAAATTTGAATTGCATTGAAAATTAAAATTAAGTACAGGAACGAGACATTCGCCAAAGAAGTTTTGTTTAACATTAACAGAGGTCAAAAGCTTATGAAAATCTGCGTTGTTTGCTGATAGCATTTTTTCTGCAAAGATCCTCCCAGCAAAAATGTTGCTGACTTTACAAACTTTTTTTTAGTGTAGTTATTTACAAACATGTAACAACATAATTTTTTAATTTCCCATAAGTATTCGAATTATTATTTATTTTGGTAACCATATATATATATATATTTTTTTTTGTAATGCAGCGGGTGAAATTGCTAAACAAAAATATTGAGTTTTGACGTCGAATTGTTCGGAGTAGGCCCTATTGCTACTGCCTAATGTTTAGGTATTGGTAATGACAGCCCATAACTAGGACTTTTGGGACTAAAAATCTACACTAGGTAATTTTACGAGTGATTTCTGTGTAGCAAAGTGGAATATTCGCACTGAAAAAAAAAATCCAAAAAAAAAATTTTGAAAAGGTAGATGGCAGATTAATTTGTTACGTTGAATGAACTCAAATTTAGCCTAAGTATAACTAAATATTTGTAGAATCAATAGATTTATATTTTGTTATTCTTATCTTATTAAGACTTAGCAAAAAAAAAAAAAAAATCTGCTAATTTTAACAGTATTTTCTGCAACGCCATTTTTAACTAATTTTCAGTAGTTTTAGCGAAAATGTTTACTAAATTTTTTGTATCAGTTTAAAAACTTAAAATTTCAATTAAAAGTTAATTAGTGTGATAAATGTCAATACATAATATGAATGGAATATATAAAATGTTAGTTTATTTCATTTTCTGACTGAAATATTAACGTTGTAATCTGTCAAATACCAGATAAATTACAAAAATATTTGCAGTACTAGTTGTACAGTAAGTAACGCCTATAGGCTGTGCACAAAATATCCAACTAAAACAAAATATGGTGGTTCAACTGTCATTTACAGAAAATATTACTATTTGAACAACATCAATCATTTTTTTTTTTGTTTGTACTTAAACTACAATTTATTTGCAATGATACAAAATAAAGAATGACGTTGAAGAAATTGAATGAAAAAAAGAAAAAAAACTATTTTTAAACAACTTGTTATGTTTACCAAATTTCCAACTTAAAGTCTTGTAGCCTCTACAAGAAAATTGGAAAATTGGAAAATTTTCAATTTTGTCAACACCAGACATGAGACATAATGCCAATATTTGTAAATTTAATTACTGGCCAATTACTTTTTTACGTCTAATTACATGTAATTGCGTGTAATTGAGTAATTTCCCTGTAATTAAATACAGAGATGTTGTTACTAATCCCCATGTTTGGTAGCCAACATTTTACAAATTTTTCGAGGAAGCGTTTAAGCTCACAAGTGTGAGCGTAGGTCTGAAATTATTAATGATATAGAAAAATTTCACAAGTGAATGATTGTGAAATGTAATTAACGTCGCCCAAGTCTGCTACAAATATATTACAAAAACTTAAAATTTTTGAATGAAGGTGGTTCATCAAAAAAAAAAAATCATCGTACTTAACTCAAAAATTTAAAAAAATACTATTCTGAGCCATTTTTTATAGAACAATTTCTTTAAATACGAAGGCTCGTTTTCGAAAATTCTCTCGGTTTTTATCCATCGATAATTAAGTTGAGATTTTACAGTTATTTTAGTTTTTTGTTTTTATATACATCGAGATTATTTTTATGTTATTTTCAATTTATAACGAGCTTACAACCTCCGTATATTTAGAGAAAAAAAAAAAACAAATCAAACATATTAGCTAGGTTGATACTAGTATTTCGATCTGGTTAAAGATCTCATCAGAACCCGAAGTTTTAGAAAAGCTAGAGCCTCCATAATAGGCAGAACTGTAACAAAAAACCTATTAATCATCAATTTCGCTCCATTCTTGTCTTCTTAGTAATCAAGCACGTGGTTAGGTCTTTTCCTAACAAGCATCATGACGTTACTAAACTTTGAAGACCAAAAATGTTGTATTTATATAAAAAAAATTTTAGTGTGTACTCTGGCTCAAAAAATATTTTTTAAAGTTTTATTAGTTTTTTATTTTTATATACATCGAGATTATTTTCATGTTATTTTCAATTTATAACGAGCTTTCAACCTCCGTATATTTACAAATATAGTTTTTTATAATATGCACAAAAAAGAAAAATATGTGAAGTTTTCACATTAATTGCAAGGATATCCTTAATGCTTTACCCTATCGCAATTAACAGATATGTTTTTTAATGCTCAAAGTCTGTACTTTAAAGTCATATTAAAAGTTATTCGTAGTTTAAATTAATAAGAAATGTTTTACTTTTAAATTTTAAAAAATTAAAACCAAAAGTGTATTTTCGATCTTTTATTATATGCTTTACTCAGAAAGTGTTGTTGTTTATTTAATAAACAATAACAACACAGTGTGTTATGACTAGAGATTCTATCCTATACACAAACAATGTTTATTAGTAAAAAATGTTTTATTTTTGATTTGAATTAGTTCAATTCTTTCAATGATGTTTTTTACTTCTCATCGGGTAAATAAAACAATACGGATAAAGCGTTGATCTTTTTTCTTCAAAATTTGGACAAATCTTCTACTCCTTCTATATTTGTGATCTGAAGATTTTCGGGGACGCGAGATTAATACGAAATTTTAAAGAAAGATCTTGATATTTGGTAAAAGTTGAATTCTGTAATATTTCAAAAAGCATAGCTAATATTCAAAATCAGAACTGCTAAGGCGCATGTCCGATGCATTTTTAGTGTTTAACTGCGATATTGATTAACTGCGTGAAAACTGGTAATATTTTATTCCTTGTTTATTGATGATCATAAGCTGGCACCTCGAAAATTACAGTTAAATTCCAAATTGATTTAGGCTTGTCAAAAGATTTCATCTTCCTCATCTCAAATGCTAATTTCATAGTCAGTTTTAAATTGTCAACTTATGAACATCGGTATTATGTATATTTTACCAGAATTGAACTAATTCAAATCAAAAATAAAACATTTTTTACTAATAAAATTTTACCTTTTTGTTTATTTTAACCTCTTCTATTAACCCATTATCTTATTTATAAATATCAAGGTAACGAAGAACATCATGCTCGTGTTGCAAGTGTTTCCTTGGGTTTGAT
>JAEKOY010000443.1:0-25000 GCA_021234595.1 Delia radicum
GTCCCGGGTTCGATTCCCGGTGACGACAACATCAATTTAGAAAAATAATATGTGTGAGTTGTCTATCGCTGCGCCCACCTTGTCTATCGATGCGCCCACCTTCGGTGTTCCCATAGCACTTAACCCCACCGAAGTAAAATAATGAATCAGGGCTATGAAACAAAAAGCTTCAATAAATTCGCCAACTCTACATCAGGTGGCGAGCAACAATTGTTCTAAGACTTATCATCTAGCGCAATTACAGTGTTGCCATGTTTGAAGCCCTTCATCTTTCACCACTTTTCATCTCTCCACTTTCCCCTTTCCAAAGAAAGCAACACATTAATTAATAGGAAGAATTTCCTAAGTGTTGCTTTTCTTTAAAAAAAAATAAAAAAAATTGGCGATTTTTTTAATTTTGGCATATTTTTCTATTTGTGCGCACTATTTTTTCAGTGTTTGCAATACCCTTTGAAGGATTTGTTTATTTAAAGGATTTCTTTTATTTCGCTGACATTATTTAGTCCAACAATTTTTTGTTTCACTGTGTTATAATCATATTCCGATGAGATTCATTAAGCATTTTTATTAAGTTTTTTTTTGGTGACAGTTGTAAGTGCAGAAGTTGTTGGCTTTATTACGTTGTAGTTTGCAATTAATTTAGTAAGAAAAAATAGTTAATTTTTTAATAATATCATCCATCTTCACACATAAATCATGAATTATGTTTTTAAAACTGAATTTAAAAAATGATGATTGTTTATTATAACTGTTATTTTAAAAGTTAATAAAGAAATTAAAGTCTTTTCATATTTTTTTATAATAAAATAAACTGCATTTTAAAGTTTTTTTTGTTGTTGTCTTCACTAATAATTGCAGTGAAATTTGTCAAAACCAACATTTAATGCTCATGGACTTTCCAATTTGGTATCAGAAATTTTGTAAATACAAATATGATTTTAATTTGAACGGTAGTCACAGCCACATATATTTTAATGATGTCTTCAAATATTTTATTTCTTTTCTCTCAGCTCTTTAATATTTTCATCAAAATTCTACCTGCAGTCGAAAAAAAAAGAAACAAGGTTGTATTCTTTGCTGATATAATGCAAGAATGTTACAAAAAAAAAAAATTGTTTCCTATAATAGTCCACAGTATCGGATCTCTAAAAATCTCTATGATAATATGTGAATACCTTAATACATCATCTGAAAGTTAAATTTATAAATATTTTTGCAAAAAAATATTTTTTTTTTTATTAAAACCACAAATCAACCGATGTCACATATACATATTAAAAAATCTATAAATAACTACAGTTTTATGTTAAGATATCAGATTTTATTTCAATATTGTTTAGTAATCAGGCAGGCACACGTATTGTGCAATTCTCTATCGATATCGATTTTTATACTATGTACGAGGGGTACTCTGAAAGTTTAAAGAAAAAAAAAACACATTTTGTGTTGTTATTTTCGAAACAAATAAAATAGTTCTAGTCGGTCAAAATCCGTCGTAAATTACAAATGGAGAAATTGAAATATTTAATTGTTTATAATAAAGCTCATTTCCAAATAATTACGTACACTCAAAAACAAAGTCAGTAAAGTAGACAAAATTTTATCTGGGAGGATCCTTGCAGAAAGATTAGTAAATTCAGGAAAAAACTTTGATGAATTTAACAAATTGTTTGCTGATATTAGTTATTTTTCTGCAAGGATCCTCCCAGTAAAAATGTTGCTGACTTTACTGATTTTTTTTTTTTTGAGTATCAACGTTGGGGTATCAACGTTGAAAACAAAATTTACAACGTTGGCAAAATGTTGGCAAAAACATGAAATAGGTGTTCTAAAAATTAGTTTTTCAAAATAAAAAGTTCGTTTATACTTTTTTTATTGTTCCCTCTAGGATTCGAACCCCAGCCGCCAGATTGACAGCAGACAGTACTAACCACTGAACTAACGAGACATATAATACTTGATAGCTTAAAACGTAAGTAAACAATAACTGCTGGGTAACCGTTGGCTGTGCAAATATGTCAGAACTGGCATAAGGTTTGATAAAAACAACTTGCCAACGTAGGGAAAACAACAAAAAAAGTTGGCCTTTAAAGAGCTTTTCCAGAAACAAAAAAAAATCAATTTTATTTTAAAAGATTAAAATTAAAAAGTATAAAAAAATCACAAGAACATTAATAACTAATTTTTAGTAGATTTTTTGCTATTTTTGCAGGGTTATTGCAATGCGTGTAAGCAATTTTATTTACTTTAAGGAAAATTTTAAAAGCTAAATTTTAGTAAGGCGTTAACTTAATTTTGGTTCATAACTTTTTTTTAGTGTAGCTTCAGCGCTTTGGCCGGGCATTTAAGGGAGAGACCTTTCCCATTTATTCCCCAACTGCATATAATTTGTAAAAATCCCATCTGAGCGGATGTATGTCTACACGCAATTTAGAACCCAAATACCAAATTCCAAGTTCATCCCCCTTATTACCCCTTTCTATAAGAATTTCCAAAAATTTCGTTTAAGCATGTGTCTATGCAGAATTAGGAACTCACATACCAATTATTAAGATCCTCGCTTTAGCGATTTGGCCAGGCCCAGCCTATTTTATTGCATTCATGTGTAAAGTTCTACAAAGTACCATGTCAGTGACTTAGGTCTTGTTCGAAGGAACACATATTCCAAACTTTAGCTTTCTAGCCAAAGGTGTTTGGGCAAGCCGCCGTGGGGACACTTTTCCCTTTTTTGTCTCTTCTCGTAGTAATTTCCAAAAACCCCGTTTTACAAGGGGAGTCTCCGGGTGGTACCAAATGAAAGAGCTTCAACTGGTATACGAAACACTTTTAACTTTCAAGTATTTTTGTAATTTAAAAAAATGTGTGTTTACAGTGAGGAGCACTCGTAACTACATGTAAGTACTTTTTACACCCCAACATTCAGGCCGAAAAATATTTGACACTATAATTAAAGTTTGAAATGTATCAAAAACTCTCCATTTATGAAACCAAATGAAAGAATTTCACAATATTTAAAAAAAGTTTATAAATTTTTGTAAATATTTTTGATTATAACGAATTGAATTGCGAATTGCGTCAAGAGGTCCGTGAAGCAAAAGTTGTTGGGAACCTCTGCTCTACGGTGCAAAATCCCCTTCGAAAAAACGCTTACGTTTTATGCATTCTAAAAAAAATATATATTTTTTGCTAAATTTGTTAATAGTTATTATTTC
Source organism: Delia radicum (assembly GCA_021234595.1). Classification (NCBI taxonomy): domain Eukaryota; kingdom Metazoa; phylum Arthropoda; class Insecta; order Diptera; family Anthomyiidae; genus Delia; species Delia radicum. The sequence continues at coordinate 3,213 of JAEKOY010000443.1, forward strand.
TTATTAATTATAAGTCTGAGTACATTACAGAATTAGAAGAGAAATTGGTGCCATTTATTAAAAAAAAAACAACAAAAAAGAATTAATTTTCCAACAAGAAAATGCCTCAGTACATGTAAATCGTCAGACGATGGCTAAAATATAAGAGTATTGGAATGGCCCGCATGTTCTCCGAAAATATTTGGGGAAAATATTTTTGAGAATATTTGGGGAGTATTAACTCATCGGGTTTACTCCGAAAACCGTCAATATAAAAGCGTTTCCATCCAAAAGAAGCAGTTATTGATGCGTATTGATTTATAACGGAAGAACTTCGAATAAATCTGGTAGACAGTAAGTCTGGTCGAATTTTGGAATTGGTTCAAAAAAATTAGGCCTCACACATTTTTAAAAATGCTGCTTAAAAATATTTTTTTAAATATTTGTAAATTTGGATATATTAAGTAAAATGGTAAAATCAAGGTCGCAGAACAACTTTTATTGTATTATAACAGGTTCTAATTTCGGTTCTACAACCGATTCTTTTTATATTGAGTTTGTCCTATTTGCAATACGTTCTTTACCTCCAAACTAGAACGGGTTGCTTTAGAACCGGTTCTATAACCAGTTGTAGAACTGGTTCTGGTACAGCAAAACCTTACCTTCGACTCCCAGGGACCTGTTCTAAAACCGGTTCCATGTAACCGGTGGTAAAAGAAGCTGTTCTAGAACAAGTTCAAAGGTATTAATTGATTTTATTATTACTTTTGAAATAGATAAATAAAAAATAAATTAATTGAAGGGATTATTGCAAAAACTTGATAAGCCACTTTGATTATTTTCTAGTTTTCGCTGTTTTCTAGAAAGAAGTCTAGCGTAAACACATACCACACGTCCGTAGAGTATAAAAAGTTTACAATATTCATATTTTTATATATAGATATATATGTCCCTAGAGTATAAAAGTTCTGCAATATTCATATTTCTATATGTTTTCCAACTTTAAAAGGCAAAAATAAGCCAAAAATAACATGTGGCTTATTAAATTTTTACAATAATCCCTTCAATTGTTTTTTTTTTTATTGTTAAAAATTATTAATTTTCATTTGGTTTTACATTTTATGCCAGTTAAACTTTTCTACTTTAATGATTGAAATTCAGTGAAATTATTGTGTAATTATAGTTTTGCAACGCAGTGTAGTAATCGTGTAAGATAATTGAACTTATTTAAAAATTCAAATTGCTACAACTATATCAAGCGGTTTAAAAAGCTAGAAGCTAAAGATTAACAAGAAACTAAAAAAAAGTTCAGCTGTCGAGTTATTTTTACCCAAAGGCTAGTAAATAATAAAGCGTTTAGAATGTTGGAGAATCTTTTGGTAATCGATGAAAAAAGTGTATTTACTCCTATACAACTTGATATCATTATATATGCTTATATGTTTGGCAATATATTACGATATATGTTCATATCTTTTACTTAGTTTATGAAAATTTTTCAATATTATCATATATCATTATATATATGTTATATATTAGCATACATTGTATATCTGACCATATCAGATAGATATAGATCTACATATGACCATATATTCTGGCATATATGATCATATATAAGTGTATATGGTACAATTAATAAAAAATACTTCTACCACTTTTATATATAATCATATATGGCAGAACATATCATTATATATAAATATATAAAGTAAAATATAATGAGAAAAATTGTATAATTTTTATCATGGTTTAATTATAAAGGTCAGCCGATTGCAGGGTGTTTCGTAGCTATAACTAATTTTTTGACAACTGCAAGTATAATAATATTTACGAAAATATAAAAGAGAATAAAAGCATTTTGTAAGGCATAAATGACTTAAATTCACACTAAATTTTAGAACTTGTAATATATTTTAAAATTTGTTAATATTATATTTTGTTATTGCTTAAACTTTAATGTAATTTATAAAAAAAGATCAATATTAAAATGTGATTAATTAATTCAATTCGGGTAGTGAACGTTTATGTCATTTATGCCGACGTTTCTTGATTTTGAAATGTTATTGTTCTGAGAACAATATTTGGTAATAAGTCCATGACTTTTATATATTTTTGACACCGTTTACAATTAGAATATAAATGAGTTTCAAAATCTACTGCAGAAAAACAAGGAAAACTACGGTTTTTTGATTTGTAGTGATTATTAATATTTTCTTATTAAAGTACGAAAAACCAACGTTATAATTATTAGGTTTAGAACCAACGAACATATAGACTAAAGAAGAACTACGGTACTCAACATCTGTTAAATTTTATACGCCAACTGATTTTAAGAGAATCAGTTTTTAGAGGATTTTTAAATGCATATTTTATATTTAAACAAAAGTTTGTGTTAATTATACAAAACTTATTTAGAGACTGCATTAAATAACACAAATTCACTTTAAAATTGCTTAAAAGCATGAAAATTAATCAATTAAGAGTACGACTGTTAACACATTTTTCGAAACTTTCTTAAAACCAGTTCAGGTTTTTAGAAGAGAGCGTTGTAAACGGCTTGTTTAAACAAATGAAGCACCCAATCCTTATAACATGCGTAATGCATTCTAAATTTTAAATTTAGCTTAGTTCCACTATAGGCAATATACTTTCTACCACTCATCCTATTTTGTGGTTAACAAAATAGTTGTTTTGAACAATCTGAAATTGCTGACGTACTAAATAGGAAGATTTATCATTCATAAACAAAATATCGTATTGATCCATAATACGGACCGTATAGTTATTATTTGTAATTAAAGTGTGAGCTTTTAGCAACTTTCTTTTTGGCAACAGCTTGTTTTTGGCAGCTCAGCTGTTTTTGTGTAACATGTTACTGTTAAACATGTTCAGTTTGGTCTATAATTTAACCATGAATCGACTTACAAACGAACAACGCTTGCAGATTATTGAATTTTATTGTCAAAACTCATACACGGTTAAGAAAGTACATCGTGCACTTCTTCCAATTTATGGTCAGTTTGGGTGACCTTCTGAGGCGGCTATTCGGAATCTTGTTACTAAATTTCGCACCTAATTTGCATTATTGGACATTAAACCACCAACACGCATACTTAGAGTGCGGACAGACGAAAATATCGCAGCTGTATCCGCCAGTACTGTTGATGACCGTGAATTATCGATTCGGCGCTGTTCGTTTTGCTGAAGGATTTGGGTCTAAAACCTTTTAAAATACAGCTGATGCAAGAACTGAAGCCACACGACCTGCCAGAACGTCTAACTTTTGTTGAATGGGCGCTGGCAAAGTTGGATGAAGATCCACTTTTTTATCGGAAAATTGTGTTCAGCGATGAAGCTCATATCTGGTTGAATGGATACGTGAACAAGCAAAATTGTCATATTTTGTGTGAAGAGCAGAAGCCAGAAGCATTGCAAGAACTGTCAAGCCATTCTGAGAAATGCACCTTTCATCATTTTAACGTACTTTTTCAAAGACGACGAAGTCATGAGCGTTACTGTGAATGGCGAGCGCTTCTGTACAATGATTCAAAATTTAATTTTGCCCAACATGGAAGAGCTGGACTTGGGTGACATGTGGTTTCAACAAGACAGTGCCACATGTCACACACGCTAAATAATGGCCCAATTGAGAGGCGAGTTCGGTGAACAGTTTATTTCACGTTTGGGGCCGGTCAATATTAAACGCCTTTAGACTATTTTTTGTGGGGCTATGTTAAGGCTCATATCTATAGGGTTGAAGCACTGGAAAGCAATATTGAAGAATTTATTCGTGAGATACCGGCCGATATGTTGGAGAATATGCCAAAAGTGGACCCCCGCGATCAACATTTACATGAAATCATCTTTAAACATTTAATTATATAGATCGTTCTATCGACTCAAAGATTGCTGTTTATTTCTGCTCTGTAAGGATTCGACTTAAAAATTTTGCGAACAAAAAATCTGATTTTCTTCCTCGGTAAATGTAGTTTTCTGTTCTTTAACTAGCGTTTTAAATTTATTATATGAATTACAACTAGTACTTAATTGTATTAAAATAAAAAGTACTGATCTCTAAAATATTTTCAATTCTTTTTAGTTTTTTAATGGAAAAACTTATTAGATAAAATTGTATCAAATTATATATAATTTGATCGTATTTGATAGACCCATTTTTCGGATCCCATGAGTTACCATGAGATCAGCTTATGTATGGCATTTTTCGGATCAGATGAGATGTTATGTTTATTTATATGCAGACGCGGATGCAGGGGGAGGAAAAATGTAACATTTCCTCCCCCGTAAATAAAATTTTTCAATACAAAAATGCGAAAACGATAAGAAACTTTATTTCTTTTCATTTCATTTCATTTATTCAGTCTATGGAAACAAAAATTCCTTACAGACTATGATTAATTCAAAAATTTAATATAAATAAATATAATATCTTCAATATAATATAGCTTAATTACTTAAAAGCTATATTAAGAAACAGCTTAAATTTATCCTTGGACGTGGAAAACTCTATATAAGATTTGCGTTCATGATTCTGTTGCAGACTAAAATTGATTTCGTTTAAATAAATAAACGTACGAGTTAGCGTACTATTAAGAGCATATTCAGTGCGATGCAGTGTCACATTAAAAATATCAATGAATCTTAAACTTCTAAGAGGGACATAAAATGGAATAAGAGACAGCAAATCAGGACAGTCAGTTATACCATTTACAAAGACAAGTAACGCCGACTGGTATAATCTACGATATTCTAAAGTCTGCAAACCTAATAATAGGCATTTCGATTTATAAGAAGGAATGGGATCAACAAAGATAAGCGACCTTAATCCGAATTTAATGAAAATTCTTTGTACTCTCTCAACACGAGTGACATGAGTATTGTTATAGGGATTCCAAATAACTGCAGCATACTCCAACTTTGATCTAACAAACGAGGTATAAATTAACCTCAAAGTATTAGGATCAGAAAAATCAGAAGAATTTCTTTTCAAAAATGCCAGCATTATAAAATTCATTCAATCAACAATACTCTAACTTCCCTCCCCCAAATCTTTTTTTCTGGTTATATGTGATACTATATATACTTATATATGATTATATCTTAATTTTTTTCGTCGACTACATAAAGACGTTCATTTGGTGACTATAGGATGGATTTCTTTTCAGATGTAGTAATCCTCAGTCAGTTTTAGTTGCACAGTCTAAATGTTGTAATATATTTTGAATTTATAGTCAACTAGCATTAGAAATTATTTATACAAAGTTTAATATTAGATATAACCACCATTTCCATTTTGGTTTATTAAACTTTCGTGCTTAGTAACGCCTCTTTAAAAAAATGTTTAGTGTTCAAAAATTTGTTTTAGTATAGCTTAAAGCCTTACAAATAGTTTTGATTGGAAATCATGCAATGAAAGAAAAATAAAACTCCTGTTATTCCAGCTTTCCATTTACAAAACCCCAATATAAACACATGCATGAATCTTTTCTTTCTTTTTTTTTATAATAGTTTCAATTGAACGAAAGCCAGGAAAATTTTATATGATTTGTGGTTTTCCTTTGTTTAGTCAGTTCAATTCAGTTGGTTTATTTTAAGTAGTTTTCTATAATTTTTTTTTTCCTCTCCAAAAGGAAAATGTAGTTTATTGTAAGTATTTGAATCGTTAAGATCAAACGATATTTTGATAGTCATTGAAATTATAGATATTTAAAATTTGGAAAAGCATAAAAAATGTATGGTTTTAAAGCAAAATAATACTAGTTAATTAATAATACTATTTAATTTCATTATTTAATTAAAGTATTGATAGTTATAAATAAGAAGGGGAAAGGCTTTTTAATTTAAAAATATAAGAGGATTTGAATGGTAGAATGCTTTCGAAATTTTTGAATAATTACTTCGAAAAAAATATCTTAAAGTTAATAGTTTTCTATAGAAAATGTTTAACACATAAAGAGTGAAAACATGTTACCTTTCGGATCGATCACCTCCGATTTAAATGAAATTCACCTAACTGTCATGCTCAGCAAGAAATCGATGTCTTAAAATCTCATTTTTTAATTCTTAAAAAAATATATGCTTATGAATGAACCCTCCTCTATATTTATGAAAAAATTCAGCGTTCAATAATCTACATATTTAAAAGAATATTGTACTTTACTCACTCATTGACTGACTCTGCATCGCCCAGCATATACCGCTGGCGATAGGAACTTGAAATTTAGCATGGAAGTCCATCCTCTAGCGTAGACCCTAGATTTTTGGAAATTCTTTCGGTGAGGGACAATAAGGGAAAAAGTCTCCACCTTGGCGGCCTCACCAAGTCCCTTGGGATAGAAAGCTGAAATGTGTTCTTTTGAATATGACCCAACTCCCTGGTATGGTACTTTTAGAATTTTTTCCAGAAACGTGGTAAAATAGGTGCTAATATATGAAAAAGTCTCCCCCTTGGCGGACTGGCCAAACCGCTGAAGCTTGGAATAAGAAATTTGGTTTGCGGGTTCCTAAGCAGCAGTAGACATCTGTATAGCGCCAAACCACTAAATCGCGGAACTTGAAATTTGGTATGTGGCTACCTTATCACAAGTAGATATCTGTATTGATGGGCTTTTTGGAAGCTCCCACAGGGAGGGTCAAAAAGGGGAAAAATATCCCCCTTGGCGGCCTGGCCAAACCACAGAGGCTAGGAACTTTTGTGTGTGGGTTCCCAATCAGAAGTATACATCTGTATAGAGCGGATTTTTGGAAATTCATACGGGGAGGGTCAGTATGGGGATAAGTCTTCTCCTTGGCGGCTTGGATAAACCACTAATGCAAGGAACTTGAAAGTTGGTATGTGTGTACCTTATCACGACCAGATATCTGTATAGGTAGGATTTTGGAAAATTCATACAGGGAGGGGCAAAAAGGGGGAAATATCCCCCTTGGTGGCCTGGCCAACCGCTGATGCTAGGAATTTGAAATATTTTACGTGGGATTCTAATCAGGAGGAAACATCTGTATAGAGTTTATTTTTGCAGATTCCTACAGGGAGGGGCAGTTAGGGGAAAAGTCTTATCCTTGGTCACCAAAGCGAGGAACTTTAAATTTGGTTTGTGGGTATCACGAGCAGATATCTGTATTGGATGGATTTTTGAAAATTCCCGGGGAGGGGCAAAAAAGGGGAAATAGACAATATAATATATTGGCGGTCTGGCCAAAATATTGATGCTGGGAACTTTAAATTTGGTACGTACATTTCTACACAGAAGTAGACATCTTCATACAGCGAATTTTGGAAATTATATCGGGGAGTGGCATAAAGGGTAAAAGTCTCCTCCTTGGCGGCCTCCCCAAATCCCTTTGGTCAGATATCTGACAATTAAAATATATGTTCTGGCCACGAACGTGGTAAAAATAGGGGTAAACGTAGGGTCCTTGGAGGCCAGGACAACCACTAAAGCAAGAAACTTAGTATTTTGTATGTGGGTTCCTTATCACGATAAGTAGAGCTAAAAGGTTGAAAAAGTCTAACCCTTGGTGACATTGTCAAACCGCCGAAACTAGAAACTTAAAATTTGGTATGTGGATTTCTTGTCAGGAGTAGACTTCTGTATAGAAAGGACAGCTGTCTGTATTGATGGGATTTTTGGAAATTCCCACGAGTAGGGGCAAAAAGGGAAAAGTGTTAACTTTTTGGAAATTCGGTGTGTGGGTACTTTACACGAGTAGACATCTGTATAGAGCGTATTTTTAGAAATTTTAAAGGGGAGATGCAAAATGGTAAATGACCCTACCTTGGCGGCCTGCACAAACCTTGGTGGCCTCCACAAACCCCTTTGGCCAGAAATTTGGAATTTGAAATTTATGTCTAGGATCGTGTTGAAAATAGGGTTTATACTTTAACCTATAAATAAGGGTTATACTTTAACTCTATCCGTTCTTTAGCCGCTTCATAAGGATCATCAAATTTTGGTTCCTGATGCCGCGCTGATATTCGCTTGGAAGAGATTTTTCAAAATTCCCACGGGGAGGCACATAGTCTGCCCCTTGACGGCCTGACAAAGCTGCTTAAGCGACGTCCTTGAAATTTCTTGGTTCTTTTAGAATTAAGGTTCTTTTAGAATTTTCACGAAGAACGTAATAAAAATGTTTTTACAAAGGCGAAAAAATAAAATTTGATAAGATTGTTCTTCCATCCCCTAAGACGGGATTTTTCTAAATTTCTGCTAGGAGGGGTAAAAAGTATCCCCACAGACGGCATGCCTACACCCTTTGAATAAGAAACCTAAACTTTTAATATTTGTTCACTGTTGTTTGGGCTAATAATTTATATTTTGGAACTTTTAAAAAGAACGGCGAAAAATGTGGGTTTATTTGGGGAAATGTCTACTCCTAAAAGCCGTTAAAGTAATGATCTTAAAAAAGTCTGAATTTTTAAATATATCTTTTTTTTAGGTATCAATTAATTTATTAAATATATTTTGGATTTGTATAAAATCCTGATACAAATGTAGCTTAAAAGAAAGAAATTCCACATTTAATGACCAGTGGAATTCCATTAAGGTAGAAATCTGAAACTTGAAATCACAAAAACATCCACTTAACTAATTTATTGACAGAAATTCCTTATAAAATAATTAATTTTTCATCCTAATATATTCCGATATATAGAACTACTGCTAAGGAGTATCATATATTTTTTTTAAGAATCAAAATGTGCATTTCGTGGTATGGGCATTTGACCTCAAGACCGTTGACCCTTCCATGGAAAAACCGATGTGTATATTATTTTAACCTAAAAAATAAGGCCAATACGAATTTTGTATCTTGAATAGTTTAAAAGTTATAGCCCATTTTTTGACGATACTTTAGTTAAATTTGAAAGTTTCTTTCAATTCTCATGAAGTCATATTTCCGAAACCGAATCGGTTCGGGCTCTGAAATTTATATTTAGTCCAGTTCTCGTCGAGCACGAGAGTTATGGAAAAGTTCATTGAAATCGGAGATGGTGAATCCGAAAATGCCATTTTGTTTACTCAAATGCCAAAATGTTCTACCAAAGAGTATATACAAATAGAGAGACTACACTTCCCACGCCTCTCAGCAACAAAATACCGAACTCGGGCATCTTGATCTTGCTTAAAATTAAAAATAAATAAAAATTTTATTAAAATATTATTCAAAAACATGATAAAAATTAATTTAAACTTTTAAATTTCTGCAACATGTTTTCATGTGCTCGGTGCGAGTTTGCGAACAAATAAAAAGAGGGCAGATTGAGAGAGACTGAGGTGTATAGAAACCCACTATCGCTACCCAGATCAAAACATTCTCATGTATTTTAATTTAGTTTAATTTAAAACAAACACCCTCATCTTTCAACACTTTCAGCTAAACAATAAAATCTCACCGAAGATCATGATTGTCATCTTTATAAAAAAAAAAAGTTACACATCAGCATAATTTAAATGCGACCTTCAATTAAAAGTGTCATTGTGAATGATGGCTTTCATTTAGAAACCACGATTGCCATCAGCAGAGCAAAGTATAACTTTAAATATCAAGATGATTATGAAAATTTTATGGTATAATTTCCTACATTCATTTTTTTTTTTCGTTTTAATTGCAGTAGTAGATACAACCATGGCACACGACTCAGAGACTTGCCTCCACAATGTAGATCTCAAAATGATAAATTATAAAGTCTTACATATTAAAATGCGAGTAAAATAAACAAGTCTTAACAATCGTTTAAAGAAAATATCTTAAAACTAGTATAGAAAATAACATTTCTGTGAAAGAGATAGCAAATATTTTATACACAGAGAGAAACTAATGAAACTTTTCTTCATAAAATGAACGAAAAACTTTTTAAATTGCACACAGAACAAAACTACACTTAGAATACTGTGCAGGTAAAGATTACTTCAAATGCAGTTAAAAACAAATGAAATTTAACTTAAAGAAAGGACGACTTACATTTCAGTAAATTCAACTAACATTGTCAGTTGTTTTTTAGTGTTCAAAAAATGAACGACAATTGTAGTAAAAATAAGTAAATAAGATCTCTGTTCAATGAGTTGGCCTATAAGCTGATGTGTGTGGATTTGGAATATTCCACTTAGTTTTTTTATATAGCCCAAAACTCCACATTAGGATAAATTGCATTACTAAAACTTTAATTAAAATTAAAAAAATGCTACAATTGAAAACAAATTAATTTTGGTGATTTTTTTTATAATTGTATTTAAATTTTTGGCAATTTTTTTATTTTTGACATTTTTTATAAATTTTGGAGTTTTTTTTTTAAATCTTGACAAGGTTTAAAATTTCTGTTTTTTTTTAATCTAGATATTTTTTTTTTAATTTTGGCGTTTTTTTTTTATTTGGCAATATTTACAAATATTAGTGATTTTTCAAATGAGTCGATTTTTTTAGTTTCGGTGATTTTTTTAAATTTTGTAATTTTTTATAATTTGTTGTCATCAGGAAATTTTGTGTGTAACAAATTCATTTTCAATTAAACATTTAATACATGTTATTAAACTTTTAATAAATTGTGAATTTGAAATTAAACAAAAGATTAATTGAATTAATGACAATGTAATGAAAATCTTTATAATTTTAATGAAACTAGGTTTTCATTGAAACATATTCAATGAATGTATAAAACTTTTAATGAATAAAATTATATTTTTCATAAATCAAATCTTGCATTAACTTAATGAAAAGTTTCAATGGTCGAATTACAGTGAAACTTCATTGCTTTTATGCAAAAATTCATTAAGTTCATGATATTAATGAATTCTTGCATTAAATGAAGAAGTTGCAATGGAAGTCGTCCATTGAAACTTTTCGTTACGTTAATGGAAGTTTTCATAACATTTTATGGAAAATATATTTTTGTTTATTAAGTCAGACCTGCTAACTTATCTCAAACTAGCCTAAGTTTAAGATTTAACCATACCCAGCCAGAAATTGCCAATGGTCTGAAAAATCAAGCACTGGCAGAGCACTATTTGCCAACGATCCAACAAATAAAGTGCTGGCAAAACACTGATTTACAACGCTCTGCCAACGTTAGTAAAAAGTGCTTTGCCAGTGCTTAATTAACAAAATTTACAACAGTAAAAATAATAAAAGCACTGGCACAGCTCTGGCTTAGAACGCTCTGCCAACGTTTGTAAAAAATGCTTTGCCAGTACTTGATTTACAAAATTTACAACCGTAAAAATAAAAAGAGCACTGGCACAGTACTGACTTAGAACGCTTTCACAACATTGGCAAAAAGTGCATTGCCAGTACTTATTTACAAAATTTACAACCATTGACTTAATAAAAACAGTGGCACATCCCTTGTTCACAACAAGAGTGGAAAAATTCAAAACTAAATTGCAATTTATGATTTGAAGTTGAGAATATAACAGGAGTATAGTCAGCACAAAGTATAGTTTTTGTACTAAAATTTTACTTAAGAAATTTATTTTCAAATTTTTTCTTTAGTAAAATTGTAGTAAAAGATCGTACCTACTAACTTATCACAAAAATAATTTAATAAAAAAATTATTCAGTTATTTTGTAATTAACTTAGTTGAAGCAAGCCTATTGTTATTTCTGCTTAAATTACCGAAATCATTCAATAAGAAATAATACAACTCTTTACTGAAGTGAAATATTAAGTAGGACTTTATTGGTCGTTTTTGGTTTTGGTACTGGCAAAGGGCTCATTGCCAGTGCTTTGCCAACGTTTTAAAAAATGAACGGCCAAGCCCTGCCCGGTGTTATCATTTTTGGGTGGGCAAAGCACTTAAATCTTCAGATACCCAAGCTCTGCCAACGCTCATACCACCGTTGAAAACACTGGGCCAATGCTTTGCCGTTCGTATTTTTCTGGCTGGGTAGGTATGTATGTCAAATTTATATGGACATATTTGTGGTTTAAGTTAAACTCTGGTTATTTTTAGAAAAGTTACAATCCCTGAAGCTAACAAAACTGCTAACAAAAATTAAAATTTAAAATAATAAATTTGAAAACAAAAACTCTATAGATTATTTGTTAGGACAATATCCTAATGAAGAAATATAGAGTATATGGCCTCGAACTTGAATAATTTTCATTTTCATTTTAAAATTAATTTTAAGAAGTTTTTCATTCACTTTGTAAAGAAAAATTTCATTAGTTAACTGAAAGTTTTCGTTATTTTTCGTCCACTAAATTTTTCTACACAAATAGAATTTTAATGCACGAAAAATAACGAAAATGATCATAAACTAATAAAAATGTTCTTCACAAAATAAACGAAAATCACGCTTAAATTAATGAACATCTTCATACTGTTTATGAAATTAGTTTTTCAATGAAACTTCTCCATTAAATTTATGAAACTTTTAAAAAATAATGCGACATTTATCACTAAATTTTATGAAAACTTGCATTAACTTAATGAAAAATTGATATCCGCGAATACCGTGTATCAGTACAGTTTCATTGCTTTATTGCAAAAATTAATTAATAAATTTCATTAAATACATAATATCAATGAATTTTTGCATAAAAGCCATGAAGTTGCTCTGAAACTTTTTATCTCTTGAAACTTTTCATTAAGTTAATAGAAGTTTTCATCAAATTTTATGAAAAAAAATATTTATTTAAAAAAAGTTTCATACACTTAATGAAGATGTTTTATTAAAAATCTATGGAAAAGTTTCATTAATAGTCTACCCAGTCAGGAACTGCAAGCACTGGTATACCACTGGCTAACCGAGGATTTGTAAATAAACTACTGTCAGAGCACAGATGATTTACCAGCGTTTCCAAAAAGCGTTTTGCCAGCATTTGTTTTACAGTAATTTCAGTGGTTTACAGAAAAAATCATTGGCAAAAAATTGTCTGAGACCAATATGCCAACGTTGGGAAAAAGAGGTTTCCCAGTGATATCCAGTCAGAAATTGCCAACGTCTCAAAAGTCTAAGCAAAGGTAACGCATTTATTGTATAACAATTATGATGCTTTGTTTTAAAAATTTTGTAGACGAAAGTTTTCGATTTCGAGCTTGGATTCAAGGAAACATTTTTTGTCTGATTTTATACTTTTTAATATTCTTTTCATATAAAATAAACTTTTTTGCTTCAGGAACAGCGCTTTTAAGACCAACTTTTTTTTTGTTTTCCCAACGTTGGAAAGTTATTTTCATCAAACCTTATGCCACTGCCAAGATATTTGATCAGACAACTGTTACCCAGCAGTTATCATTTACTTACGTTTTAAGCTATAACGTATTATATGTTTCTTTAGCTCAGTGGCTAGAGCTGTTGGCTGCCAATCTGGAGGCCAGGGTTCGAATTTCCGACTAAAAAATTAAACATGAACTTTTTTTAATTTTATTTTGAAAAACAAATTATTAGATTACCTTTTTCATGGTTTTACCAGTGCTCTGCCCATGGGCAAATATCCCTCCGTTTTTCAGGCGGAGGTCTTCGCTATCTGTATCTGTGCGAAAGAGTGTCTGCGGAGGAGGACACGTGGGGCCACGATCTACATTCTATCTGACAGCCAAACGGCACTTGGTGCCTTAAGGGCTCAAGATGTGTCGTCGGGTCTGGTTAAGGAATGTATCGACTCTCTAAATCGTCTAGGACTTAACAACTCCTTGACACTGGGCTGGGTTCCTGGCCATGAGGGGCATAAGGGCAACGAACGGGCTGACTGTTTGGCCAACTGCGGAGCTCCTCGACAATTCATTGGCCCTGAACCCTTCTGTGGCGTACCCAATGGGTATGTCAGAGAGAGGCTCAGGAGATGGAGGGAGTCGGAGTTTGGGGCCTATTGGGCCAGATCGCATGGGCAGCGAAAGGCGAGGCTGTTTATATCTCCCTCTGGGGAGAGGTCGCGGAAACTCTTGTCTATGACAAGGGGCGAACTAAGGACCGTGACGGGTTACCTCACGGGACACTGTGGCCTTAGGTATCAATTGTACAAGATGGGACGATCCTCTACGGATACGTGCAGGTTTTGTGAATTGGAACCCGAGAAATCAGAACATGTTTTCTGCAAATGTCCGAGGCTCTCCGACAGGAGGGTGCGTTATTTTGGTGGTCGAATAGTGACTCCATCGGACGTTTGTAACTGTTTACCTGGTAGGATAGTTGGCTTCGTAGGGAGCCTGCACCTATAGGGTGTATTCGCTGGCAGCACAAAATACCAACTTCTGGTCGCGGTGCATAGTGCCACTCTAGTCTAATCTAATGGTTTTACCAACATTTTGCCTACATTTTTGCGGACCTTTTGTGTAATGAGGTTATCATTTTGGGCTTGTGAAAAAATTTCTTGTCAGTACTAGTACTACTTGCTAAAGTGCCTTGCCAGCGGTGGTCCGTTTGCCTTTTCCTGACTTTCATACTTTTATAAAAAGTATAAAGCTTTTCATTAATTTTAAGAAAATTTTAGTTTCAATATTTTTCGTCCACTAAAATTCTCTTAGTGTATGTCTTACTTTGTTGCTAATATTTTGTTGTTGTTGCTGTTGTGCCAACGTGCCACTATTTTAAATATGTGCAACATTGTAAATAACAAATATGTCATTGAAAAATCGTATAATTTTCAAGTTTTCAATGTCTCAGTTTTGTTCGTCTTCATCTTTATGATATTGGATGTGATTAGTTAACATTTTTGATTTTTTTTACTAAATAAATGTCATCAAATTTCATTGGAAACCCCTCTCAGGTTTGGATGTTTTGTAGTAATATTATTTGCACTTGAAATCATGCTTTTTCTTTTCTTTTTATTATTTGGTTTTAAACCATTTCCAATTGACATTTCCAAAAAATCCTAATACTGCAAAATTATGATACACTGCGTTGCAAAACTATAATTACACATTAATTTCACTAAATTTCGTAAGATGAAAAAAAAAAGTAGAAGAGTTTAACCGGCATAAATGTAAAAAAATGGAAAATTAGTAATATTTAACAAAACAAAAAAAAAAACAATTAATTTATTTTTTTATTTTACTTTTTAAAAAGTAATAAATCTCTGCCTATTCTAGAGACTCTAGCGTTTCTAAAACTTCGGATTCTTATGAGACCTTTAGCCGGATCGTAATACTTATATCAACCTGGCAACTCAATGAATAGTCTCAATGATAATCGATGAATGTAAGGTAAATGTGTCCAAATCAACTATAAGTAGGCTCTTAAAGGATTCACAGAGATGATGTCTGTGTCAAGGTTATTATCCAGACACAGGTGCTATTTATTGAAAATAGCAACAAGACAATGCCTCAGTACCTGTATGTAAGTCGTCATATCATGGAATGGCTATCATCAAAAACTATAAGAGTATTGAAATGGCTCGCATCATCTTCGGATCAAAACCCCATTAAGAATATTTGGGGGGTATCAACCATGGAAGGTAACCGATTCGATGCGGGTATCGGTAAGGGTAACGCTATTTTCGTTTATTTCTGTAACGGTATTTTAGGGGTAACTATATTTAAGTTATTTAAGTAACGGTTTTTTAGCGTTAACGGTATTTTACATATTTCGGTATCGGTATTTTAGCGGCAACGTTTTTTTTTTTTTTTGTTTATTTATTTCGATAACGTTTTTTTTTCAGAGATAACGGTTTTTCAGTTATTTCGGTAACAGTATTTTAAGGATAACATTATTTAATTTATTCAGGTAATGTCAATGCACATCGATAATTTTAGCCCCACTATTCCAAAATTCTAATGATCATGGTCTTATGAGTGTTTATGTTTTCCGATTTTGTCAGATTATTTCGGTAACGGTATTTTAAGGATAACGCTATTTCAATTATTTCGGTAACGATATTTTAGCGATAACGGTATTTCAATTATTTCTGTAACGGTGTTTTAGGGATAACGCTAGTCAGTTGAAAGGGTTTTGAATCGATAACGGTATTTTAGCGGTATTGTCTGCCATCCCTGGTATTAACCCGTCGAGTCTATGCAGAAAACCGTCAATATGAAAGCGTTTTTCATCTAAAATAAGCAGTTATTGATGCGTGAAGATCTATAACGCAGAACTTCGAATAAATCTGGTAGACAGTATGCCTGATATTGATTTAAGTGTATTTATAGTTATGAAACACTAATTGATTTTGTTATTCCTTGTTAAATAGTAAAATATAAAATAAATTAATTGTTTTTTTGTTAAATATTATTAATTTTCCAACTATCCTACCAGGTAAACAATTCCAAACGTCCGAGGTAACCCGTCACACATACTAACGAAACTTAGTGAAATTAATGTGTAATTATAATATTGCAACGCAGTGTATTTCTATGATCTGATTGTATGTCACATAACGCAATCAAAAAAAAAATTGCTGATTATCGAGTTTTTTTTTATATTTTGTTCATGGCTACAACTACAAACTACATTCAAGAGCAAATGCAGCATGTAACTGCTGTAACTGCAACATCATTAGATCTTGTTGATCCAGTTGCAATTAGATCGCTTATATATCTTTTCTTCTCTACTCCTTTCTCTGTTGTTGAAGATATTTTAACATCTATTTTTTTTTTCTATTTTATTATTGCAACTTCAAACCATGAAAGTTGTATAACAAGCTATTACCAATGATGCACAATATTTCCATATATGTATCACATGCAGCTTGATCAATGGACTCGACTCGTTGGTGTGTTGTTTCTTTTTTGAAATTTTCTTTATGGTTTGCTGATTCTAAACCGTTAACTATAAAGGAAATACTTTTTATAATATTTGGATCATGTTTTTATTTATATAAATAAATAAAATAAAATAAAGATTTCGTCAAAATTCTAGATAAAATAATTTGAGTATATTCCTCTTGGCGAGGGATTTATTCACAATATATCTTTAAAAGATGTTTTTTGTTCTATATTTAGGAGTTTTCTCTAGCGTGTGGGCTTAAACTTTTAATAAATTTATTTTTGAACTTAAAAATGCTGCATTTTCATTAGAATTTTACACCGAACGGTATTTTTTACACACAGAAAAAACAATTGCCATCCGAATTGAAAAGAGCATTTTGTTTGTTACAACCAATAAATTCGGTTTGTTAAACCATATTCAAATATGATTTCTAGATGTTTTGATTGTTGTCACTAAAATTTAACTGTATTAACCGAAATTTGTTGTGAAAACTAATATTTAGTTTCACTAACCGATTGTAATCGTTACAGCCGAATTTCAGTTGGAAACCTTTAAAATTTTTCTCTGTGTATAGTATTAACGAAGGTTAAATTTAGACTTTAATTAACCCTTTAAACGAAATTTTCCGTCATACAGAGAATTACAAAAAAAAATATTGATTTGGTTCGTACAAAAATTTAAATTGTGCATTGAATAGAATTTTCTTAAACCTTGCACGGGTTTTTGCTTAACAGAAAACAAATGATCTTGAACTTGAATAATCTTGCTCACATTATAATTTATGATAAAAGATCAAAAAATAAACCTTTGGTTTTAATTTTTTAAAATTTAAAAGTAAATTTTTATTGATATAGAAAAAATTATTGTCAAAAAATTTAAATTAAAATTTTTCAAATTCACTTTCAATTAAAAGTTAAATAACATATTTTTTGTTTTATTAATTAATAATCATATAATTACAAATTATATACTATTACCCTAACCGATCACTAGCTACTATGGCCTTCGGCGCGTTGTAGCGAAAACAAACCAGTGCCTCTGGTGGGAATCGAACCCACGACCCACGCACTGATAAGCCAGCACTCTACCGGGGCGCACAAAAGTAAAATAATATCTTTTAAATGATTAATTGAAAAAATATTTGATGCACTCAAAATTTCAAGTTGTAATACCTTTAATGACCAGTGATGCCAACATGGTGCTTTTGGCGCTATTTATTTCGCATTTCAATGAAATAAAACGTCAAAATTTTACTCGTGGTGCCAAAACATAAAAGGCATTAAATTTCGTTTTAAAGAGTATTACTTTGTCCAAAAAGCCAAACCGCAATAAAAACTAGCGAAAACTACAATTCTTAATTTAACGATCAAATGTCACACTATCGCCACATTTTAAATGGTCTTGTCGCTTAAATTGATTTGAGAAACTTAATTTGTTTTATGAATTTTGACGAATAGTACGAACATAACAAAATACTGGATTAAACACTGAAATTGTCGATGCCGATAGTTGGTTGCTATAGGTAACGATATAGGTATCGATTTTTTGTTTGTTTCGGTATTGGTATCGGTGTTCCACTATTTATGTTTGTTGGTATGTACCGGTATTATTCAAAAAAAATTAAAAAAATATTAAAAACGTTTAATATATTTAAAAAAAACTCAAATTTATTAATTTTTTTATAAAGTAATATACATGAACTATACATGTATATTAGGATTATAACTTTTGACTTTTTTTACAAATACCAAATTTTACCTATCCTAGCCGTAAAGTACACAAAATACATAAAATATTAAGATACATAATATACTTTTTGGCGGTTTTCAAAAAAGTTGACTCATAAATCTTTCCGAAGTTTCGAATAATTTTTTTTTGTTAAACTTCACTAAAAATCATATTTCGCCAAAACTAACGATCGTATCGATATTACAGGACACAAACGCGTTTAGTTTGACGGTTTTCGCGTATTTGGAGAAACAAAGTTGATAGCATTTTTTTCGCGAATGAGTATCTG
Source organism: Delia radicum (assembly GCA_021234595.1). Lineage (NCBI taxonomy): Eukaryota > Metazoa > Arthropoda > Insecta > Diptera > Anthomyiidae > Delia > Delia radicum. Next base: position 21,871 of record JAEKOY010000443.1, read on the forward strand.
AATACGCAGAACAACTAGCACATTATGTATTGTAAAAAATTGTGTGTAATAATTTTGCTCCACTAATGCAACTTTAATAGTAAAAAAAGTGTAAGAAATTAATTTTTAGAAAATGCACTTCATGCGGGAGGTTTTTTGTTTCAAATGACTAGAAAAAACGATTTTATTATTAATATTGTATTGCCTATCATTTGGTGTTAGGTAAAAAGTTTTCAAAAAATAAGTTATAACCCTAATGTACATTCTTTTATAATATAAACTTAAAATTATAAAAAAATTGTTTAATATTTCAAAGCTTACTTTTTCAAAACAAATTTTTTAAAGTTGGTTAACTAGAAATATTTAATAGCCGGATTCATGTAATTTTGTATATAGTGTAAACATTGTTTTTTTTTTATCACATTAGTGTCATAAATGTTTTACCAACCCCGGAAAGTTTATTCCACAATTTGTTTTGTGTTTTTAATTCTATGTTTACAACATTTCAAAAAAAATAAAGTAAATAATTATTTTGATTGTTTACCATAAAGTATTACATTTTTTATATCAAGGAATAATTTTCTAAAAAAAAATCGTCCTCTTAAATAAGAAAATAATGATTTATATTCAACAATTGTTAAGGTACGTACACGCAGAGAAAAGAGCATTTAATTATGATAGTTTAAGAGCATCATGTTATGATTGCAATGCCTGACAATCGTAATATGATCGTAGCAATCATATTATGATGTTAAATGTCGATAAAATCGTCATCGGTAATTATTATATAATCAACCAGCATCATATATATGATAATTAGGATCATAATATGATAATTTCGTGTACGCAATCATGTTCAATCATATTTTGTTCTCTGCGTGTACCTGCAAATAATCATTGTGTACTTTTACACAATATACAAACCGTATTATGAATCCCCTCAATATTTGTATCGATATCATATTAAAAAAAAAACACATTTCCTCGCTTTTTGCTCTTAAAAATTTGGCAACACTGATAATGACAACAAAGTGAAAAATTTGCAGTTTTGTGGTTTTTAAGCGATTTTTTTCTCGATTTTTCCCAATTTTTGACGATTTTTTCAAATTTTTAATTAAAGTTTTAATGGTATCTAGAAAATTTTTTTTTAAATTAAAAACAATATTCAATTAATGTTTTTATAGATATGATTAAAATCTTAATTTAAAATCAAATCAATTAAATAGTAAAAAATTATTTTAATTGATACTACAATTTCCTTAATATGACATTTTTATACTGCAACCAAAAACGAGTACTTTGAAAAAAAAAACTACTTGTCAATTTCTATACAAATTTGAAATAAAAAAATAACAGTTTTAAAACTATTAGTCAGTGTGTTCGCAAAAAAAATCTAAAATCTACTTGGAAATAAAATATTTGTTAATTTAATTAAAAGTTTAATTGAATTCGGTCCAATTGAAGAAGATCAATTAAAATAATTTGTAACTATTGTATTTCATTGATTTTAAGTTTAATCAAGGTTTTAATCATATATATTAAAAATTTAACTGAATATTGCTTTTAATTTTAAACAAATTTTTAGTAGAAACTATTAAAATTTTAATTAAAATTTGCAAAAAAAATCGCCAAAAATATTAGGGGGAAAAAAATCTTTAAAGTTTAAACAAATCGCAAACAATTAAAAAAAATTACCAAAATTGTAAAAAAAATCGCCAAAATTAAAAATAAAAACATCAAAATTAAAAAAAAAAAAAACGCCAAAAATTTAAATGAAACACCAGTATTATTTGAAAATATCGCCAAAATTTGAAAAAACCGCCAAATTAAACAAAAACTTCAAAATTTTAGTCTTCAAAATGACTGAAACTAAAAAAAAAGATTTAATTTTCAAAATTAATAAAAATCGTTATAATTGAAAAAAAACTCGCAGTTTTTTCCAAAATTTAAAAAAAAAATCGTCAAAAATTGCCAATATTTGAAAATATTTGCAAAATTTAAAAAAAACCGTTAAATTTACAAAAAAATTGTCAAAATTTAAAAAAAACCTCAAAATTACGGAAATTAAAAAAAATTGTCAAAATTAAAATAAAGTCGAAATTAAAAAAGAAAGCAATTCAAAAATTGGAAAACAATTATCCAAATTAAAAAAAAATCGCTAAAATTAAAAAAAAAAACGTTCACATTGAAAAAATAGCCAAAATTTAAAAGTCGCTAGTATTTGAAAAAATCGCCAAAATTAAAAAAAAAAAAAATCACAAAATCGAAAAATCACCAAGTCAAAAAAATTGCCAAGTCAAAAAAATCTTACCCATATAAAATAAATAAAATTTAAAACGTCTATATCGCGAAAATATTTTTGATTTTTGTAAATTGTAGTGATTTTTTCAGAATTTTTTTTTCAATATGGCAATTTTTCTACACATTTGATGATTTTTTCAAAATTAGTATTTTTTTATTTTCAATTTATAACGAGCTTTCAACCTCCGTATATTTACAAAAATAAAGCAAATCAAACATATTAGCTAGGTTAATACTAGTATTTTGATCTGGCTAAAGATCTCATCAGAACCCGAAGTTTTAGAAAAGTTAGAGCCTCTATAATTTTTTAATTTAAGAGATTTTTTTAAATTTTAGAAATGTTTTTAATTTTGGCGTTTTTTTCAAGTTTCGGCAAACTTTTTAAGTTAGTAGATTTTTTTAAATTTTGACGATTTTTTTAATTTCGGTGATTTTATTTTTAAATTTCAGATTTTTTTTTTCTTTGTTGTCATTATTTGTTATAAATACTGTAAATTTCGTGTACACTAAATTCATTTAAACATTCAATACATATTATAAATTAAAAGATTTTTAATCTGTCCAATATTGTAAAGATTTTTAATATTTCCAGCAGCTAAAAGATAAAAAATCTTATTTATTTTTATATAACTCTACTCACAGAAAAATAAGGTACAAACCGAACTGAAAAGTGTAAATTTCTAAATATTTTGGGCGTTGCAACTAAAATTCAGTTGCATTAACCGAATTTTATTCTGAAAATCAATATTCAGTTGTACCAACACAATTTTAGTCGTAGTAACCGAATTAAAGTTGACAAATGGCAATTTTTTTTTTTCTGTGTGCAACTTTCTATAAGTTTTCTTAAGCA
>JAEKOY010000444.1:0-25000 GCA_021234595.1 Delia radicum
TCCCGCTATACCACAACAAATGCAAGATAATTTTGATATATTTAATCATCCCAATGCATTAATGGACACCACACACTCAACATTTCGATCAGATAATAAACCAACGAAAAAATATAAACGAGGTGAAGCTAGTATACTATTTAATCCACCATTTTATAAATTGGTAATTATATTTTTATTGGAATTCCAATATTTTTTCTATAGAATAATTGTGCCAGAATCTGAGAAAACTTAGAAAATGATCTCAGAATAGAAGACACTAGTCTTGTAAGAAAATTGCTCAGATTCTAAGATCGTTTAGTAGAAAAATTACTCAGAATCTAAGATCCTTTTTAACTTTCTTTTTATTTAACAGGTAGAAGGTTTTTCCTCTGGACAAAAAGATGCCATTGCTGCCCGTTGTTATGCCTGCGGTAAAATCGTAAAAGGCAATCGAAGTATTTCATCAAATTTTATAAAACACATGAAACGTGGACATCCCGAAATTAGTAAAATCTATGACAGCTATAAGATCTATAGAATAAAAACCGGCCAATTGCCAAATGTATCACATATGTTGGAAGGGAAAATAGAAATGAATAAAGCAGGAAGTGGGGGTGGTATGGGTATGGGGACAGCTAGTGCTTGTGGTGATTCCAATGAAGATAATAATTCATTTTTTGATGCTACCAATATGTTGGATACATCAGAAGTCGGAGATGAAGAAAAACATTCTGAAAATTCCGAAGATAATGAAGATTCTTTAAATATGACTAGAGATAATAGTGAAAATAATGAAAATTCAAAGGAATCCCAAAATGCGCAACAGCAATATGAAAATGTGCCAGTAGAGTTATCGGCAAAAACTTTAGAAGCCATAGGAAAGTTAATGGATGAAAAACTACAACATTTTGTTAAACAATCCCATTTTGAGCAGTTGTCACTAAAAGTTGAAGAATTAAATAATAAAGAATCGTCTGAAACAAATGAAGCAGATATCTCTTCTCCAGCTTTAAGGTACCTAAAAAGAGAATTGGAAAATGTCAAACAAGAATGTTCTGCCTTACGTTTAGCCGTACAGCAATCACAAGCCAGTAAAAGGCAATTACAAAATGAATTACAAACTGTAGATAAAATGTTACATCAACGTAAACTTATTATAAGAAATTTAAACATTTTTGATCTTTTACAACCTATCAAATCTGTTGAAAAGCTATTTCGCGAAAGACTTCACTTAGACGATATAAAAATTATTAATTGTACCATAATACCTAGCACAAAATCAACTCCCGAATCATGTAAAGAATGCATTTCTATAGAATTACAAAATCCTCAAGATACTAAAGCAATTTTTAGAGAAACTCATAAATTAAAAGATACGGGCATTTTTATAGAATCTGAAATATCTCCATTTCAACGTAAACGTAAGGATAAATTAATGGTTTTACGCAAAGAACTGTTACGACGTAAACCCGACCTTAAAGTTTTAGTACGTAATACCACACTGGTGGTTAATGGTAAAAACTTTTACTGGGATGATGTTGAGGGTTTGTGTCATGATTCGTATAAAGATGCCATAGAATTAAACGCTGTTGAATATTTAAAATCTTTAACAACATTAGATTTAAATGAATTTATAAATATTTTACAAAATTATAATATACAAATGAGATAAAAAAAAATGGCAAAAAAAATTTATTTAAATAATAAATATACAATTTTTATTTTATTTTCAAAAAATTAAGCAATTCCAACATATTAGCTAGGTTGATACTAGTAATTCGTGCTGGCTAAAAATCGCATCAGATTCCGCAGTTTAAGAAAACCTACGTCCTCCATAATAGGCAGAGATTTTTGTGTTTAGTTTTTATTAATAAATTATTACAAAAGGCTTGTTCACAAAGGGTGTGCTAAATTTTGTATGTGTTGTATAATGGTGGTATTGTCGTATCAACAATAGATGATAGTACTATACAACATTTGTACCTATTTTTAGTGTACTTTGTTCAAGTGTGCTAGCATAGTGAAAACTAGTGTTTCCAATTAGTTTCCACCTAGGTGGTTAACTGGTAAAGGCATTATTCGAAAAATCGCTTAAATGGATTAATCGGATTAAATAGATTGACGAGTAATCGATTGATCGCTTAAAATGTATGCCTGGTTTATTTTTATTAATAACAACACAAAGAACTGTTTTTTTTTTTGTTAAATATCATGTAAAGGGGAATGCTTGCGAAGGGGAACTCGCAGATCTCGCATCTACATTCTTTCTGACAGTCAGGCTGCACTGAGGGCCTTAATGGCTTATAAGGTGTCGTCCGGGTTGGTCATGGAATGCATTCAGATTCTCAATAGGCTCGGTAGAGGCAACTCTCTAACCTTGTGGTGGATTCCTGGGCATGAGGGCAGATTGTCTTGCCAACCGCGGGGCCCGAAAGCCCTTTATTGGTCCTGTAACATTCTGTGAAATACCTGCGGGGTATGTTAGGGAAAGGCTCAGGGCATGGAGAGAGTCTGAATTCTCTGGTTACTGGGAAAACTCTCCTGGTCAGCGCCAGGCTAAGAGATTGATCTCTTTTTCCAGTCGGGGGTCGCGGCGACTCTTGTCGCTTGAAAGGGTGGGTTTGAGGACCCTGGCGTCGTACTTAACTGGACACTGTAATCTCAGATACCATCTGCACAAGAAGGGTCAATCGGACACGGATTTGTGTAGGTTTTGCGAGATGGTGTCTGAGACCTCGGAGCATGTTCTCTGCGAATGTCCCAGGCTTTGTGATAAGAGACTTAGGTTTATAGGTGATCGCTTCATTTCGCCTTCCGACATCGCGAACATTTTGCCTAATAGGATAATTGGCTTTATAGGTAGCTTGAATCTGTACGTAACTTTAGGCAGCACAAATATGTAATTTTACAGAAACACTAACTATTTTTAGGTAATTAATAGTAAAGTGAAAGTATTAAAGAAAATAAGTAAACGATACTAAAACTTAGTAGTTTTAATACACCCTTATTGGAAATCCATTTGCTAAAATAAGGAAATTCTGTTGCTAGAAAATAGTATTTTTTTTAGTTAAAAGTCATTTTAATTGTCCTTTGGCATTTTCTTTATATTTTAAAATTAGTAAAATTGTTTGCTTGCATCAGCAACGAAAATTAGTAAAAAAAAATTGTAATTTGTAAATATAGAATAGAAAGAATTTGTACTAAAATATGATTTTATACTTAATATAAGTATATTATACTAAACAAACTGTTATCAGAAGGGCAATTTTTCTTTTGGCATTTGTTGAAACCCAAATTTTGTACATAAGTTTAAGTTAAAATAAATTCTTAGAGTTAGACAGGATCTACCAATGTTACCATTTTCAAAATATGCGAGTTTCAAAGAACGGCTTGTAAATCAAATGATTGTTTGTATAACTCGTTCCAGTGTCGGTTTTTACACCAATGAGTTTTGTTTGAAATTATTGCAAAATTAACAGGTTTTATTTTTTAAAAGAGAAGCAACGCTCAGGAAATTCTTCCTATTTATTAATGTGTTGCTTTCTTTGGAAAAGGGATAGTGGAGAGATGAAAGGTGAGGAAAGATGAAGGGCTTCGAACATGGCAACACTGTAGTTGCGAGAGATGATAAGTCTTTGAACAGTTGTACCTGATGGAGAGTTGGTTAACTTATTAAAGCTTTTTGGTTCATAGCCCTGATTAATTATTTTACTTCGGTGGGATTAAGTGATATGGGAGGACCGAAGGTGGGCGATGCGAAACATATGAGGGATAGAAAACTCGCACATATTATTTTTCTAAATTGATGTTGCATTATCGGGAATCGAACCCGCGACCATCTGTGTAACAGTCTAACGCGCTAACCATTACACTACAGCAACCAGAAATATAATTTACGGCAACTAGAAATATAATTTATGCATTAATTTGCTAGAGCGTCTTCCGGAGAAGAGATAGATACCTTAATCATGAAAAGAATCCTCCTACTTTTTTAAATATTTCAATTACGAGCTTGGGCTATTTGCAATAAAAACGGATAAAAATTCCCTCTTTCAACTTCTGCCGTCAGCTAGAAATATGATTTATGCATTAATTTGCTAGAGCTTCTTCCGGAAAAGAAATAGCTACCATAATCTTGGAAAAAGTCCTCCTACTTTTTTAAATTCAAAATTAACCCGGCAACTAAAAATACAATTTATGCTTTAATCTGCTTTCAGCCGCCGAGTATATTTTTGATTAGCCGCCGCCGGCGACAATTTAATGTCGGCTTCGTTTTCTGACCTTAATGCTATAATAAGAAAGTGTTATTGTTTATTTAGTAAACACGAACACTATTTTAATAGTAAGATTTCAATCAAGATATATTTATTAGGTAGTCTTAGTAGCCCAGCTGTTTATCTTCCTCTTACCTGGTTTTGAGATTTTTTACATGGTTTTGACAGTACAAAGACTGTATCTTGAGTATTTGGAAATGTCAAAACCCTGTTGTTTTTGTATTGTTTGTAGTTGTTTGTTGTAGTTGTTGTTCTAGTAAGACTACCTATAAAAATATATCTTGATTTCAATTAGATTTCGCTGAAGTCTCAACTAAATTTTGATTTCATTTTGTATAGGAAATCTGTTTGAAGTCCCAAATTTTTATTAGATTTAGGTTGAAATCTATCGAAATCCCATTTTAAGTGGATTTGGACCCTAATGTAAATTCGCTGAAACATAACATTGTAAAAAAAATTACAATCAGTATTAACTAATATGTTATAATTGCACTCAGAAAAGTTCTACGGTTACCACATGACAGATATTTGTGTAGCAATGCGTTTGTGGTTATTTTAAATGCAATTGCAGTTGTTTTCCTCAAAAAATTATTTTAATGTTTTTGTGGATTGGTTTGTTATCAATTCATTGTGAATTCCTATTTCTAACTAGAAGAAAACAAAACAACAAAAACAGGTGATATCCAAAGTGTTGATACGGCAATTGGCAGTGATATATAATCGTGAAATTGTGATTTTTTAAGCAAAATTTGTAAAGAATTGAAGAAAAACATGGAAAAATGGTTAAGAGAAAGTTTATCTACATGTTTGGATTTTGAAGATTTTATCAGTTTAAAAACAGCATTTTAAGCCGACAATTCAGCCGCCGCCGGTTTTTTAACCTAAACGCCGCCGCCGTAGCTAAAACGGGTCGGCTTGTTTCTCTGGTGTTGATACGATTGATTGTGATTTTTTAAGCAAAATTTTTAAAGAACTGAAGAAAAAATGGAAAAAATGGCTAAGAGAACGTTTATCCACATGTTTGGATTTTGAAGTGCCAGATGACATGATTAAATACATTGTCTCAATAAAAACTACCGCAGAATTTGATGAATATTTTGATACTTTATTAAACAAGGAATGTGAAGATCATCGTATGTTTTTAGCGGATTGTAAGCAAAGACTGTTTAGCAAACCATTGCCAAATAAAAAGCAACAACAACATAATCCAAAGAAACCACAAAACCATGGCTCAGCTGCCATAAAACAAAATATGACAACAGGGAATACTACATCTCACAAAACGGAGGTTAAACAACAAGGGGAGCCACAATCCCAAGGAGCCAAAAAGAAAACCAAATTTGTAAATCTCTATACAAATGATGGCAATGTGGCCGACACTATAATGCTTAAGGGGAGACGTTTGTGTAATTGCCAAGCTTCGCAACATAAATTGATTAATAATTGTATGAGTTGTGGTCGTATTGTTTGCGAACAAGAAGGTAGTGGTCCGTGTTTATTTTGTGGTGAAATTGTTTGCAGCAATGAGGAACAACAAGTTCTCAAATCATCTGGCAAAAAAAGTGATAATTTATTAAAGTCGCTCAAGGAAAAGGGGGGCGGTGAGGCTTTAAAGAAAGCCCTTGAACAAAGAGATCGTCTTTTGGAATATGACCGTAATAGTGAAAAACGTACTACCGTTATCGATGATGAACTTGATTACTTTGAAGAGAACTCCGTATGGCACTCGGATGAACAGAGAGCGACGTTTGTTAAACTTAAGCAGGAAATGCACGATCGTAAACATGCTAGTCGTATTAATCGTAAAGTTACTATTGATTTTGCTGGTAGAGAAGTCGATGATGATGTTACTATTAGCCAAGAATATGAAAGAAATGTTTTAAAAGAGGTGGCGGCTGTTAATGCAAAATCTGATAATTCCAGCAATTGGTCAAATCGTAAACATTCAGATAAATGGGACAATACTGGCGAATTAGATCCTAATTTAGATGCTGCTCGTCCCATTTATCATCCTTCCGCTGAAGAAAAGATAAAAAGTAAAAGACCTACTATGAATGATGGTTTAGAACGTATATATAATCGGGTGCAAGATAAGGAATTAATGGAAATGCAAGATATGCGTCAATGTCTATCAATGCATCAACCATGGGCTTCGTTGCTAGTGGCTGGTATTAAAAAGTAAAGCTAATTCTTATTTTGGAAATATGCTAAAAATCACTCAAGTTGTCTGTTGTTTTAACATGTACTTTTGAAATCCTTTTTCAGACATGAGGGACGAGTTTGGTATAGTGAACATCGTGGTCGCTTATGGATAGCTTCTACTGCCAAAGAACCTAGATCCGAGGAAATCCAAGAATTAGAAAACTTTTATAAACTATACTATAATGGTAAAACTTATCTAGCATATTTTAGAGTTAATTTTTTCCTTCAATAAGTCATATTTACAGATTCCTCTCTAAAGTTTCCTGAACATTATCCTACTGGTTGTTTATTGGGTTGTGTTAAAATAGACGATTGTTTAGCCCAGGAGGAATATCGTGAAATATATCCTCATGGAGAATCTGATTCTCCATATGTATTTGTATGCTCAAATCCAGAACAACTGCCTGTAGTGTTTCCTATTAAAGGACAACATAAAATATGTAGGTTTTCAAATTAAGAAATGATATACTAATAAGATTTGAAAGTAATAATCAAATTAATTTTGTTTTTGCGTAGATCAAATCGATCCTAAGATACATAATGCTGCCTGTAAGACTTTGTTGCGTATGAAGGCTACAAAAGGATAAAAAATATTGGAAAACGAATACATTCCTGAAGAATTTTTCATTAAATATTAAATGGGAATTGAATTATATTATATTTTCTTTAATATCAATTATAAAAAAAACATGTCGTTTTCGTATATACTCTCAAGTAGACTTCGGAAATCGTTTTAGCTGGTCAGAGCCGAACAAAGTTACTTTTGGAAAAAAGTACTTTTTTGGAATAGCTTTTGTTTAAAAAAAAAAAAATTTAAAAGATATTTTATTTTTTAAGAATTTTTTGTAGAAAAAGTAAAATTTTTGTGAAAAAAATACTTTTTTAGAAGAAGGTATTTAAAAAAAAATACTTTTTTAGGAAAAAAAATACTTTTTTGGCACTTTTTACAACAAATCGGCTTGGCCAGCTTAAAAAGGGGAATTTACGTTATTAGAACGACTATGATTTAGGTGTCATTTCATTGTCGTGTGTAGTAAAAAGATGCATAATTCATACCCTGGTATCTGTAATAATTCGGTTAAAACCAAGATATATTTATAAGGTAGTTTTAGTAGCCTAACTGCTTATCTTCCTCTTACCTGGTTTTGACATTTCTTACATGGTTTTGACAGAACAAAGACTGTATCTTGAGTATTTTAAAATGTCAAAACCCTGTTGTTTTTGTATTGTTTGTAGTTGTTTGTTGTAGTTGTTGTTCTAGTGAAACTACCTATATCAATATATCTTGGTTAAAATTACAAAATTTTTGCGGCGGCGTCTTCTAATAATTGATGGCGGCTTGGATCAGCCGGATTTAAAACGTTCGGCGCTCGCCTCTGGCGCGATACTTAATTTTAGGGTTGACAAAACTATGGCACGCGACGTTTTTCTAAATATTTAAAAAATTTAATTTTATTGACTGAAAACTTTAAATCAGTCACTTTATTTACTTCACCCTTTCCTATTTAAACTTAGCATGGAAAATGTGAGTGATATAACTATAAAGTCGCCTTAGTATAGGAAAGTCTTGAAATATCGCTTTTCAAAATATGAATATTCGAAAAGTTCACAAAAGTAGTCGTACATTAACATAAACGTCCATTTATTTTTAGCGGTGGAAGCTACGTGATTCGTTAATACCTTATTTTATAGCTACTGTTATCGTCGTTTAAATAAAATTAGAAAAACAATGATTTTTTTTTTTTGAAGATAAAATGCATTTTTTTCAAAATCCACCGTGTAAACCGCTGCACTGTTCACATGTCAACGTGGCGATTAATTGAAATATGAATTTTTTAATAGCACATTAAGTACGCTCTAATTTCCAAATACTTTTATGTATTTATTCATCAATACGAAATTATATTATTTTCATTTGCGACTTTTTTAAGCTAAATTTGTATATTTATGGGATTTAGTGAAAAACAAAAATTTTAAATTAAATTTGTACTAATATAAATACATATTATATAGTTATTCTTTAAATTTTTTAATAACACGCTCTAATTTTTCATTTTATTTATTAATTTATCGTTTTTGTTCGAAACTTACAGCCAGAATTGTCAACTAAAGCCTTTTATTCCGAAAAACAAAAAAGCTCCTAAAAGCTTAAAAAAAAAATTTTCCAATTTTTTTTTCTCAAGTGCTGCCTTTTTATGTATTTATGATAACTCATAAATAAAAAAATTTTAAGTTTAAATTTTTTCAAAATTTTAAATTAAATGCAACTGATATATTTCTTAATTAAATGTCTTTTATTTGATCTTATTAATTTAGATAAAATATATTGTATTTCTAGGATACTTAAAGAACACCCTTTAATTTTGTATATAATCAAAAACCTCAAATTTGCTTTAATTGTTAATTTTATTGCTATTATAGCACAATTTAGTAATTTTTTGATATTTTTGCATAAACTTATTCTCAATTATCAAAATGTGAAAAATTTAAATATATATTTAATTTTCAGTATATTTTTCAATAAATACTTTTCGGAAGATGGTAAACTTATTTGGTTTTTTTCATTTGCATTCTATTAAATGCTCTAATTTTAATATATTATATATTAAGAGTAGAATTAATTTTGTTATATTATATACTAAGAGTAGTGTAACCCCGTTTTATATTAATGCAAAAAACTTTTCTAAATTTGATGAAAGTAAATATGTTGATTTTATAAAGGGTTAAATAATGCATATAAAAAAACTTTACAGATTTACATATATGCTAAGTAGTTAACATATCAATATTGAAGAAAGAAAAATGTTTGTGGGGCTTTTTTGACCTCTGATCAACATGCGTTAACGCTACTCTCAACAGATAATATACGATAACCAAATTAGAGCAATAAATAGATTACATATGGCAAAAAAAAAAAAAATCACCATTTTCCGAAAAGTATTAAATGATAAATATCCTGCAAATGAATCGCTCCACACGTTTGATCCTTGGGAATCACGTTATGCAAAAATATAAAAAAAAACTACTAAATTGTTCTATAATATCAGCGTAAGATTTTAAACGGTAACAAGTGCCCTAGAAAAACAATATTTTTTTATATAAATTATTATGATCAAATAAAATATATTTAATGAAGACATACATTAGTTTAATTTAATATTTTTAATATTTTTTTTCACTAAACTATATTTTATTGAAATAATTGAATATTTAGGGGTTCGGGGACCCTGAAGATGAATTGCGATCTGTCTAAAATTTCACAAGTAATCTTTTAATGTCTATTTCAACCGATCCTACATATCGCCGGAGCCGAATTCCAAATTTTTTTTCATCGCTCCACTCTATTGTACAAACTTTCCAATATGGCATGTGAAATATTTTAAGAAAAAATTATTTTTAATTTTTGGCACGCTACGAAAAAGTCTTGTTACCCCTGCATTATTATATTGTTTATCTATAAAGCGATATTAGGGTAACGTCATTAGCTGACGATCTCATTCCAGTCTAATAACAATAGTTAAGTAAACAAGTCGATACATTTTCTTACAATATTTTTTTAACCTTGGGTTTTCTCCTAAAATGTCAGTACAATGGGAACTAAGTGAAATCGAACAACAGGAAATTTTAAAGGAATTCCAAAGGCTTGGAGGTAAAGTAGTTTTATTAAATTAACATTATTTTACTAAAAGTTAATTGTCAATATTAAGATAATTTCATAAAAAAATTGCATGTCATGATAGTTTTCTATATAAATTGGTAGAAATATACTAAATTTTTATTATTTTTTAGTTAACACCTACCTAGATCATGCTGGTACTACATTATATGCTGAAAGTCAAGTTGACGCCGCTGGTAAAGTATTGAAAGACAACTTATTTTGTAATCCACATACTTGCAAAGTTACAGGAGATTTTGTGGATCAAGTGCGTTACAGGTATTTGTTCCATACTTCATGATTTATAATTGCTTTCACTTATTAATTGCCCATTATTGCAGAATACTTCAACATTTCAATGCAGATCCCTTAGAATATGCAGTAGTTTTTACTACCAATGCTACGGCTGCTATTAAAACTGTAGCGGAAACTTTTGATTTTAGTTCCCCCGAGCCGGGTAACTTTTATTATTGCCAAGAAAATCATACCTCTGTATTGGGTATGCGTGAATTGGTTCAAACGCCCAATAAATATGTTTTAACTAAAGATGAGCTACTGCAAAATGTAAATAAATCCCATAATTCAGTGGCCGGCACTAAGTCTGGCAATTCTTTGGTAGTATTTTCGGCTCAATGTAATTTTAGTGGTTATAAAATGCCCTTGGAGCTAATAGAAATCATACACAAGCATGGTTTAGTTAACAAAGGATTTCAAGTAGCTGGCAATAAATCTCAGGATTCAGAAGATTTAAATAACTTTTATGTGTTCCTGGATTCTGCTGCATTTGTTAGCTCTAGTTATTTAGATGTTGGAAAATATAAACCGGATTTCTTTTGTGTATCCTTTTACAAATTATTTGGGTATGTTAAAGTTGTAATAAATTTATTAAGAACAAACATTAATTGTGGATTTATGTTTTTTTTTATTTAGCTATCCTACTGGTGTAGGTGCTTTAATTGTCAGCAAAAGAGGCCAATCAGTATTATATAAAAAATACTATGGTGGTGGTACTGTTAATATTGCCATGACTCGTGAAAATTTTCATGAAAAACGTGTCGGATTTTCGTCACACTTTGAAGATGGTACTTTGTCATTTTTAACCATAGCCAATCTGTTAGAGGGTTTTAAGACCTTGGAACGTTTGATACCTGCAAAAGAAGAGAAAAATACCATGGAAAGAATAAGTTATCATGTTTTTCAATTGGCTACATATGGTTATGAACAATTATCTTTATTGAAACATTCCAACGGTCAGCCCTTAATAGAATTTTACAATCATACTGGTTATGATAGTAAAAAACATCAAGGTGGTTTAATTACCTTTAATATTTTACATGATGATGGTGCTTATGTGGGTTTTGCTGAAGTAGCTTGTTTGGCCGCTGTCTATAACATACAATTAAGAACTGGTTGCTTTTGTAATCCAGGTGCTTGTCAGCACTTTTTACAATTAGGCAATGATGATATCCGTAAACAATATGAATCTGGCCATATATGCAGTGATTATAATGATTTAATAGATGGTGTTCCTACAGGTGCTGTAAGAGTATCTTTTGGTTATATGACGCGTAAAGAAAATGTAGATAAAGTTGTGCAAATGATTCGGGAATGTTATTTAACAACATCTGAGGAGAGGTTAAAACGTATGGATATAAATAAACTCCCAAAGGCTTTACAACATATACCCGAAAGATTAAAGCCGCAACTTAAGGAAATTTGTATTTATCCTGTTAAATCTTGTGGAGCATTTAAAGTGAACGACTCTTGGTTTCTAACCTCAACTGGGTTATTATATGATCGTTGCTGGATGATAGTTGATTCTGCAGGAATGGCTATTACACAAAAACATCACACAAGATTATGCTTAATTAAACCTAATATTAATCGATTAAAAGGTATTCTGGAATTAAATTTTCCTGGTATGCATACTATCGCCGTTGATTTGGAAATATCTGCAGATCAGTCTAATCTAATAAATTCTACATTTTGTCAAAGTAAAGTTTGTAATGATTTAGTATCTGGTTATGATTGTGGTGATGCTGTGGGCAATTGGTTAAGTGATTGTTTGGAAACTCCTGGTTTACGTCTGATTAAACAACATGCTGAAAGACGTAACCAAGATGGCTCAGCTAAGGATATTGCATTAGCCAATCAGGCACAATTTCTACTTATAAATCGTTCATCAGTAAGATGGTTGGCTCAAAAAGTTACCACCGAAAAGGAACCTTTGGATTATACAGTCGATCGTTTTCGGGCAAATTTAGTCATCGAGACAAATACTCCTTTGGAAGAGAATAACTTTGAATATTTGACAATAGGTAACACTACTTTTAAGGTTGACGGTTTTTGTACACGTTGTCAAATGATTTGTATAGATCAACAAACTGGACAAAAGACAGCCGAGCCATTACGTACCATAGCCAGAGAATTTAGTGGTAAAATACGTTTTGGCATTTATCTTTCGCTAGTCGTTGCCCCCGGGGAAGAGTCTAAAATATCTTGTAAAAATAATTTAATTATAAAAAAAAATTTAATAGACTAATATAGAAAAAAATGTTGTTTTATTTTTCTACTCCCATCGCCTTCTTTTCGGCAAAATATATCACATCAATATACAATTATCAATAGGTTGTTCTTTTGTTTTAACCATTGGCTCACCCTGCTCTGCTCTCTTTACGTTCTCTAACACACTCCGATGGTCGGGAAATGCTAATGATTGTAATTTTGAATGCACCAAGGTGTCATTAATCTTAACTTCAAAAGATCCTTGTCTTCCTTTGTGGCATAACATTTCCGTATCGGGCTTTTGTTCTAGCAAGAAGTTTTGTAACATTTTACACTGCCATTCGAAATTGCATTTACCACTAGAATTTAAGTTATGGGGGAATACTTTGAAATATTTCTAAATTTGGAAAAAAAAACATTGTTAACGTACCAGTATTCTACATCAACCTTAACCATAATTTTAACGGTTTATTTAGCGGAATATATACAAAAGACGGGTTTAAAGAGTTTTGGTAGTTTTTTTTTTATCTAAAAATTAAATGGCCAGTCTCATAAGGCCAGGGTTACCAAAACTTTTGCCAAAGTTTTAAGAAAAAAAATCGCTAAAAAAATTAAATCGCCGAAAATCCTTGAAATTGATAAAATCGCCGAAATTAAGAAAAGTTAGCCAAATTTAAAAATATCGCAGAAATTGAAAAATAGCTTGAATTGTATCGTCGATATAAAAAATTACTGGGACCGGTATTAGGTTGAGTTTTGACCAATGGTGCTAGCTAACATTTTTTCTCTAGCTCATTTAGTTTTCGGATATGGCCGAAACTTTATATATTTTTTAAATTTGGCGATTTTGTTTTCAATTTTGGTGATTGCTTTTGGCAATTTTTTTTTCTTTCATTTTTGTGTATTTTTTTTTAAATTTTGTAGATTATTTTAATATTTGGACTATTTTTAAAAATCTGAATTTTTTTTAATGTTAGCGATTTTTTTTTTTTAATTTTGGGGCATTAGCAGGCTTACGGAAATTAAAAAAAAAAAAACAATACATGACCGCCTCTGTAATAAAAAAGAAAAAAAAATTAAAAATTTGTGAGGCCGGGGCCACATAGGTTCTCTGGGTCCAAAAAAAATGCAAACGCTTATTTACATACAAATGTGGGTACTGAAATTAAAGAAAATTTCACCACGACTTCAAAAGTTTTTGATATCCATTAAACGAGGCAATAGCTAGAGCCATTTTAGTATATTGTTGACCCTTTGAGGGATGGGGAGACTTTTTTTATGTGCAAAATTTCTGCTCAATTAATATGAAATCCCCTTTAGGGAGAAGCGAAAAATTGTGAACTTTTTTATTGGCAAAAATGGCTCTCAAATGAAGGCAAGTTATAAAAATAGTTTATGATAAAGTACTTTTAGGACAATATGAGACATATTATTAGACAAGTATGTGCAAATGACGCACCAAAACCCCAGTACACGTATACTTAATTTTGGGGAATAGCCGCTTTAATAGGTTAGGTCAAAATAAAAAGATATTTAAATTTTAAGTTTGAATTGATTCAAGCGGTTTTTTGAGTGTTTTTAAAGTAAAAAGCATCATTTTTGAAATGACTATTTATTATTTATTTGTCTAAACTTAAGACGAAAAATTATGGACGTCCATTTTTAAAAAGATCAAATAAATTATATACAATCCGAAGCGTCTGGGTAATAAATTTTGACTTAAGCTTGAGGGCGGTTTACACGCTATCCATCCATATCAACTATTTCCCAGTATTGGTGATATTAATTGTGAAATGATTGCAAATTCTCCTTTGAAAATTACAAAAAACTGGTAAATAAAAGATATGGATGGAGAGGTGGAAATTGATTCACACGCTATCTACTGAATTGATATAATAACATAACAAAATATATTTTTTAGATCTTAAATAAGAGGCAATTCAGTAGATATGGGTGGATAGAGACCCGTATCTAGTGGATTGCCTCTTAATTAAAATCTAAAAAATATATTTTGTTATGGTCTATAAACCCATTTGAAACCACTATCAGACTTAATTTTGAAAAATTCAGTTTGTAGTTGTAATTTATTTAACAAAATGTGTGTGGTTGCGTCTTGTCGACATAATTGTGATTAATTTCTCAATTATTCGTATTATTACATGGTAGTGGCAAGCCTAAATGTGTAATATCGGCTATTAATTTAACACCTCTGTTTACTGTAATGTAAACAAATGTTAAACAGCTGAAAGTATTTTGTGAAAAAATTATCAACAAAATATAAAAAAAAGAAATAACTACTAGAATAAGAACTTTAATAAGATATCGACATATTAATTTAAAAATATGTCACGTTGTATTGTGATAAATCGAAAGTCTGCCTTAATGTTAGTATGGATTTTCGTGTTGAGTGGCATCAGACAAAGTCAGACCGATGATGCAGAACCTAAGGTGAATACCAGCAATAATAGCGAAGTGGCTCCATATGTGATACGTAATTTCAATGAAACATCACAACAGTTATTGCAGTGTCAAAATACCGCAAATACAAGTTGCAGTGAATTACAATTTCCCTGCATACGATGCATCTACAATTACACATGTCACTATGGCCAAGAATTGTATGTAAATTGTTCAGCTTTACATCAAGTGGAATGCCAGGGCAGTAGATGGTTTTGGCATCAAATGAATTGTCGATATTGTTATCAAACGGATAGATGGCAACAGAAATGTATACAAAAGGGCAACTGTAATTCGGTAAATGGACAATTCTACAAAACCAACTGTACGGTATATCCAGATGTCTTTTGTTTGGGCAATCGTTCATTTTCAAGAAATATTAAATGTAATTGGACACAGGGCTATAGATGGAGTACAGCCGTAATAATTAGTTTGACACTGGGAGGCTTTGGAGCTGATCGATTTTATTTGGGTCATTGGCAGGAGGGCATTGGAAAGCTATTTAGTTTTGGTGGTCTAGGCGTATGGACGATAATAGACGTGGTATTAATATCATTGCACTATTTAGGACCAGCAGATGGTTCACTGTATATTTAGGGGTGTTACTATAGATAAGGTTTTTTTAAGTTTAAAAATGTTAATAAAAAAAATTTTAAATTAACAAAAAAAAGAGATATGGACAGTTTTCAAAAATTTTGAATTTTTGGTGTTAAAAAAAAACTTTAAATTGTTTGATGGCACATCAGTGAAATATTAGATATAAGAAATTTAAATACGTTCGCGTGCATTTGTTAGAGTGAGAGCCGTGAAAGTATAGCGGTATAAAGTAGTGCTGGTAAATTCGGTTACTTTTCAATACTCGATATTTTACAATTCGATTTTTAACAAAATTGTTTTATAAAATAAAATATATATTTCTTAAAAATTAAAATTTTTCAAATATATTTTAAAATGGCTTTAAACTTGTATTGTGCTGTGTATTGTACTGTGTATTGGTCTCGTTAGACCTTTCTAAGGCCTTCGACCGTCTGAATCATGATATTTTGATAATTAAGCTTAATAGAATTTATGGTTTTTCCAGAATGGCTTGTAAATTAATTTATTCATATTTACGGGGTAGATCTCAATTCGTCAGTTTACACGGTTCTAATTCTAACGTTGCCTTTCTTTACTCAGGAGTTCCTCAGGGTTCTGTCATTGGACCCCTTCTCTTTTTAATGTACTTAGATGATTGTGTGGATTGCTTGGATTTACATTTGGTGAAACCTTTTCTATATGCAGATGATATTCAACTGCTTTTTAATAATAGAAGAGAGTCTCCAGAGGTTTTGGAGGCGGTGATCAATTTTAACCTTGCTAATCTGAATGATTGGATGGTGCATAATGACTTTACTATTAACACCATGAAAACCAAGGCTATTATGTTTCGCTCACTATATCGCAGCGTTGTTTACCCCCATATTAGAATGGGTGGTGTGGATATTATGTTTGTTGATAGTCTCAGATGCTTAGGTCTGGTAATTGATGATCACTTAAATTTTGGTCCCCATATTGATGCTATTTCTGCTAAGATCACTTTACCGCTCTGGACTTCACCTGCCACTCAGGGTTAAACGTATGATCGCGCATGCTTTACTCATGTCACACCTTAATTATGGCATTGAGGTTGTATGTGGTACGTTATCCTATAATATTGATAGGCTTGAAAGTGTGCTTAGGAGAATAGTAAGATTTGTTTTTGAAATTGCTCATTATGACTATGTTCGCGTAATTGGTGCTGTTAATGAATTTTTGGGATGTTCCTTTAAGCAGTACCTTGAATTACGTAATATGCTTTTCCTGTTTAAGATACTTAAATTTAATGTGCCACAATATTTGGCTTCTAAATTTGTATTTTTTAGATCTCCGAGGAATACCCATATTGTTTATCCCTTGTTTACTTGCTCAGTTTATGAACGATCATTTCTTGTCAGAACTGCGAGAATTTGGAATCAGTTACCCGAAAATTTGCATGATTTAACTGTTTCCACCGATACTTTTAAAAATAGACTCTTGCGTAATTTTCAGAGGAATCCATATCTGAATAATCGGTGATTTTCTTTTTTTTTGAATTTCGCGGATTGGGGCTACTATTTCATTATGGTCATGTCATATTTGTGTACCTGGGTCATATCTTACAAGTGTTTTTTTTTTCTTTTCTCTATTATTAGGGTTGCTATTAATATTGTTTTCTTTATTTTTATTAATAATGTATTATATTATAATTTTTTTCTTATAATTACACAGTGCAACACGAAAAAAAATAACCATATACGGACACCACTACGTGATAAAAGACTAAAAAATAAAAGACCCGTGTCTTCCAATTTTTCCGAAAGTCATCTCCTCTTTTGTTTATGGGCCGCCAAAGATTTGGGTCCTCGGTATCATTTTCGCAAAAAAGTGATCATTTTCTCAGGCTCATATCTTGCAAACCGTTCAAAATGCAAGGAAATAATCAACTACAAAAATTTACCTAAGATCTCAATAAACAAATTTCTAGAACATATAAACTTCCTGGGAATTGGGTTTGCTACCTATGCACCTGAAAAGGAGAAAAAAGGAAAAAAAAATGAAATTAAAAAATTTTTCACTTTTGCGCGCTACCTAAACAGTGTTAAGAATCATCTCTAGGAAGTTTATATGTTTATTGAGAAATTTGTTTATTGAGATCTTAGGTAAATTTTTGTAGTTGATTATTTCCTTGAATTTTGAACGGTTTGCTACCTATGGACCTGAACACGGGAAAAAAGGTAAAAAAATCGAATTTTTTTAAGTTTTTTGCGATTTTGATCTGGAAGGTGAAGTTTTTTGATTTTATATGTTCGCAATTTTTGTTCTTTATGACAAGAGCTACAACTTTGCCATAGAGAGTAAATCGAAATTCTGAACGGTTTGCAAGATATGAGCCTGAGAAAATGATCACTTTTTTGCGAAAATGATACCGAGTCCCCAAATCTTTGGCGGCCCATAAACAAAAAAGGATATGACTTTGGGAAAAATTGGGAGACACGGGTCTTTTTTTTTAGTCTTTTATCACGTAGTGGTGTCCGTATATGGTTATTTTGCCATGACTTAAAAAATTACAAACAGTGTTAGTGAAGTATTTTGTACTACTTAGTAATACGCTTTGGCCTTGTAGGCTTATTGTATTACGAATAAATAAATAAAAATAAAATAAATAATAAATAACTGTTAATAAAAAATAAAACTATTTTACAAACTATTCCATGTTTTTTATACACGCAGAAAAAAACTTGGGGAATATTAAAGAAGTGCTAAGTACTTATACAACTACAGTTGAACCTCGATTATCCGGTTTGCACGGGACCGGACTCAGCACGGATAATCGAAAACACGGTTAATAGAAGTTATTTATTTTTCCCGAATTTTAACTCTTTGTATGTGTGTGAAATGAAAAAAACAAGCAAATAAATAAGAGGTGAAGCACGGTTAATAGAGGAAAAAAAAATAATAGCACGGATAACAGAGGTAAACACGGTCAATAGAGGTATAAATCAAACCGCCAGCATGCCGGTTAACAGATGTACCCGGTTAATTGAGGGCCGGATAATCGAGGATCAACTGTATATAAGTTTCAAGTTAGTTTTACAAATTTCTTGTAAATTTGAAATTTACAGCGATTTGTAATAGCTTAATGTAATCGGCATATGCATGGTTTACAATACCTTTTGCTTATTTTTCTGTTACATTTGAGTTATTTTCTTTTTTTTTTTAATTTTCATGTGTAAATATATCTTATATATATAAAAAGAAGTGTACATTTTGATTGTCACTCCATAACTCGAGAACGGCTGCATAAAATAAAAAATGGAATACGTTTTGTAGAACATGCAATAAGGATGGTTAAAAAAAAAAATTGTTTAAAAATATTTCGGTTTGGTCGAGATGTGGTGATTTTTCTGAACATTAGTCATTTTCATATAAATTGTGTGAATATCAAAAATGTATGCTTTGTTACACAGCATTGCTTGGATACGGGTACATTCTTCTTCGAAATATCAATCCACCACGACTTTGTAACGAAACCAGACTTTCAATGAAAATAAAACTTTAAGGTAAAACAACGTTTGTCGGGTCAGATAGTTTTATATGTAGATTTATATTGTATTTTGATTACTTTTGCTGAGATTCCCCACATCTTGGATACCAGTCCATTCTTGTACGTTATTAATATGTTAAATAATAATTTGATATACATAGTTGTTCTGAATTGGTTATTTATCTATGTAATATTTCATATTTTATATTCATTAAATTTCTATTGGTTCCCTGCTGTAATTAAACTTTTTTTACTTTGATGTCACTTGATATTTTTGGGCCCTATGGTTAATGACAACTTGTATATAAAAACTGCTTTACAAGCTCACTTTGGGTAATGTACTGTTGCGCATTTTAACTGTCGTAGCATAATACCCAAACTTAATGAAATTAAGCCTAACTTGAAGTACAATATGTTTGATATATTTGCAGTCTCTGAGACTTGGTTGTCTAATGGGGTAGCTGATACTGTGGGTGTCGGCCTTTATATAACGAGGAAACTGAAATACAAGTTTATTTTTAAGGTTATGGAATCTCGTAATTGTGAATCACTTTTTATTGAGCTTTGTATTGGTAATGCCACACTTTTACTGAGAGTTGTATATTTGCCTTGTGGGAATCTGATTAAATTTGAGGAGTCTCATCGTAATCTATTTTTGAAATATTCTAATATCCTTGTAGTTGGTAATTTCAACTGTACTTTGTTTAATCCTTCGAGATCTGATTTACTGCGCTCTCTTTGTTTGAGATGTAGTTTGGCGATTGCTCATAACTCTAAACCTACACATTATGATGTTGGCCGCAATTCTACTTCACTGATCGATTTTTTTTTTTTTTTGTTTGCAAATTTGAGATGATCAACTATTCTGATCAAGTACACTGCCCCTTCTTTATCCGACCACGCTCTAATTTTTGCTTCCTTTGTGTTCGTTATGGAACGTGTAGAGGAAGTTATTGAATTTCGAGACTTTAATAACATTGATTGGAGTGGATTGTCGGAATTTATAGACAATTTTGATTTCTCTTCTTTCTATGAATACATTGATGCTTTCAGAAAGTCTATTATCTTATGTCCCACTTGTTAGAAGAGCACTTCGTTTTTAAATAATAAATAAATGTATTGTTTTTTGCTAAGTATTATTAATTTTCCATTGGTCTTACATTTTTGCAGGTTAAACTCTTTAACTTACGAAATTTAGTAAAATTATTGTTGAATTATAGTATATAGTATAAGTTTTTTTTTAAATTTAAAAATAAGAATACATTCACTATTTGCTCATACAACTTTTTTCTTTTAATTCCTTTTTAAGCTGTTCTAAAAAGATTTTTTTTCCCAGTTAGTTTAATTTTACACTTTGACATATTTATTTGTCTTATGTTTTACTCATCATCATCACCAAAACGTATATGTTTAGTTATCAACTTCTTTACCTTTTCTCTACCCCTCTTCTGGGGAATTTTCACTTGTTTGTTAAGTTTTTGTTCACGATCTTTTTCAATTTTTTGCCAATAGTTAGTTTCAGCTTCATCGCTTAGAATTTTACATTGATATTCAGCACAGCTAAGTTGTTGAGTAAATTCTAAAGCTTTTTGTGGAGATTCCAATCTTAAAAATGATTGCATGGCTCCTTCCTTGATGTCTACATATTTTACTGAGGCATATTGACGCATATCCGCTTTGAATTCTTTAATATTAACACAAGGCTCTATAAATGAAACTTCAACAATTAAACCGGGTTCATAGGTAAACAATGGAGTTCTAGCTAATGCTGGATTTTGTTGGGATTTTTCAGTAGTTGGTGTTTTTGAAGGTGGCTCTTCCTCGGCCGCGCCGTAAAAATTCATATTCATTTTTTGCAATTTATGTTTAGCAGTACCTTTGGGGGGTTTCTTTTCTATCTGGCTAGCTGTTTGCAAAGTATTTTCTTCTGTACCCATTGTATCCTTTTGTTGTTTTAATTCTTGTTGTTCTCGCCAGGCTTTTCTTTTTAATTCGGCCACTTTTTCTCGTTGTAAATTTAAATATTTATTACGCAATCTTTTCCAATGTTTTTTTGGTAAAATTTTCAATTCATAATATGCTACATCAGTATTAAGTTCAGCTTTTCGTTTAAGTTTTTCGGTAGTTTTAGGTTTCTTTTTTCTTTTACGTCGCTTTTTCTTAAGACCTTCTTCTATGTTGCCTCCTTCAGCATCGACTTTTGCCTCTGAATCCGATTGAGAAGTTGCATCTTCGGTATTTGAAGTTTCAGATTCATTTTGCGATTCTGTTTTAAACTTTTTTGTTTTAGGCTCCGTTTCATCATCGACTTCATAATTTTTAGCTCTTTTTCGTGTATCTCCAAACGGTAAAGTTTCTTCCGTTTCTTCCTTTTCTCCAGATTGTTCTTTTATGTAAGATTTTACACTGACCAAATCGGAGGGATCTTTTTCTTGCATACTCAAAACTCCGTTAAAGTCTTTGAACGATTTGATGGCCTTGGTAACGCTATCTTCTTTTTCAAATTCTACAAAACCAAATTCTTTGATTTTACGGGACTTGGCATATTTGGGCAAAGAAATGTAAGCGACTTTTCCAAATCTCTCGAAAATTTGTCTTACCCATTCATGATTGGCACTGGAGGGCAAAGCTTCTACATATAAAGTTTTTTCGTCTACATTACGATTTTCTGCTACAGGAATTTTTCGTTTTACTTTTTGATTCGTTTCATCCAACTCCAATAATTGTGAATTACTTAGAGATTTGGCAATATCCTCGACATTAGTAGTCAAAGCTTTGATTTTATTAAAAGTAAGGAAAATTTCCAAGGGCACGTCTAAAATGAGAAAATTTTTAACAACCGCACCAAGTATCTGCTTCATTTACTTACATGGCTCCTTATCAATCAGTTGTTTTAAAAATCGATCCTTACTCAAGTTAGCATCCCCAAAATAGAATTCCATTTGACCACGTATAGCATTGTAGTAATGTTTTTTGCGCTTCCTATAGCCTTTCTTTTGTTCATCTTCTTCTAAATTTTCTGTAGTGGAGGAGATTGCTGCTGCACCTACTACGGTTTCGACACCTGCAGCATTGTCCACAGCATTATCATCCTTTCTATTTTCTTCTGTATCAGGTTCTTTCAATTTTGAACTCGTTTTGCTTTTATTTTTTGTACCCATAATTTTGGATTTTCGCAATAAAAAATTATAGAAAGAAAACGTAATTCCACCGGCTATTTGTTGTTTTCTCCACTGTTGTACAGAGACGTGCGCCGTGCCGGATTAGCCGAGCCGCCGTCAATTTTCGCTAGCCGCCGCCAAACATATTTCGGCTTAAACATGTCGTGAAATAAGCCACCGATTTTTTAATGAGGATCCGTTTTTTTTTTAATTTTTAATAATTTTTAGTTTCTTAATGGATTTCTTCTATATATATTTTCTTAATGTGTTTTGATTTCACTTTTCTTTGAATTTTTTTCTAATCTAGCGCTTTCTAATTATTTGTATAAGGGGACATATCGTCGTATGAATATTGGTGAGACCTATAGACCATTTCTTGCAAAATTGAGTTAGGAATTGATTATATATGATTAATGTGTCCTCTTTCTAAATCTTTAATCCGTTTTTTTATACCTCGTATCAATTAGGAGATATCCAGCCCCATATGTGCTGCGTATCCCTATTTTTACAAATTTCTTAACATTGGTATGGTGTATTGACCACTTTTTGACCAATGAGTCAAACTTTCTATAGAAAAATAAAAACATTATTCGTCAATCTTGGTTTGACACATTTGAAATAAGCAACGCATATAAAATAAAAAAACAATAAAAAAGTTTAAGCATTGGTTTGCACTATGACAACCTAGTTTTATAATGGTTAAAAGAAAATAAAACTTTTGACCTACTTGAAAGAAAAACAATAAAATTGTGATAAAAACGGCTTATAGGCCATATAATAAAAAAATCTTTTTTTAAAAAATTGTTAATAACTCTGAATACTCAGTGCGAAAAGGCGTAAAAATTAACAATATTGTTTATAATAAATGCAGCTATAGATATAGCAAACAAAAAAGAAAACCTATCTTGTAGAAATTTAATAATTTTGTTGTAAACTTTCTTTATCGTTTTTCTCGCAAAAATGTTTTTGGTCGGTGCGGCTCTCCAATAATCAATCGACTATATGCTGTTGCGTGGGTTTAATTTTAACAAGAACATTGAATTACCCATTAGTTATTATAGACACTGTATTGGGTATATATTTGTTTCATTCTAACACGATATTTTGAAGAGTTGCCATCGACAGTATTTTTGAGAAATTTGTAAGTGTTGCCAGACTTTAAATTTACGTGTCCGGTATAGTTAGTCTATGGTATGGTTAAGCCACATACTAAACATTCCCTACACAAGTGACAGATGCCAAAATTGTTTATAAAAACCATATTGTTTTTAAATAACCTTTTCTGAATGCCGTGTGAGAACGGGTAAGAAAGTTGAATTACCCATTAGTTATTATAGACACAGTATTGTGTTTGTAAAGCGTGTTTTTTTTAGAGTGTCACAACTTTGAGTTGGAATCACTGCTTTATTTGACCACCCATTTAACAGGTGATAGTTGCTTTTTGTTTAGTTTGCTTTAAAATTTTATTATGAATCGACTTACACCAGAGCAACGCGTGCAAATTGATGACATTTTTAATCAAAATAATTGTCCTATTCGTCAAACTCATCGTGCACTTCTTACATTTTATGGCTGAACCATTTTATGGTTGAATGGGTACGTAAATAAGCAGAGTTGTCGCATTTGGAGTGAGGAGAATCCACAAGCTTTTGTCGAAACACCATTACATCCACAGAAAATTACTCTTTGGTGCGCTTCATGGGCTGGCGGAGTCATTGGTCCATATGTCTTCAAAAACGATGATGGTCAGAATGTTACGGTCAATGGTGAACGGGATAGGAACATGATTCAAAATTTTTTCGTACCTCCATTACGTGGCATTAATCTTGCTGATATGTGGTTCTAACAGGAAGGAGCCACATGCCAAACAGCGGGCGCTAGAATTGATTTACTCAAAGAAACTTTTGATGTAAAAATAATTTCACGTAATGGCCAAATTAATTGGCCACCAAGATCGTGTGACTTAACCCCATTGGATTATTTTCTTTGGGGTTATGTTAAGTCACTTGTATACGTCTATAAACCACAAACACTTGAACACCTGGAAATCAACATTCGAAGAGTTATCGGCGAAATACGGCCACAAATGATGCGAAAAGTTGTTGAACATTGGTATTTAAGATTGCGCCTTCATATTTAAACATTAATTTCATAAAATATTCTTTCCAATAAAGCCAGTTTCATTGCTATTAAAAATAAATATATTTCCTTGTTTTATTATGATTTAAACTTGTGTCACTCTACAAAAAATACCCTTTATTTGCTTCTTTCTGACATGATATTTTGAAGAGTTGCCATCGCCAGTATTTTTGAGAAAATTTGTCAGTGCTGCCAGACTTGAATTTAAACGCTCTTACCCGTTCTCACTCAGCATTCAAAAAAAGCGTTATTTAAAAGAATACGGTTTTTATATACAATTTTGGCATTTCTCACTTGTGTCGGGTCTGTTTAGTCGGTGATATTTTTGTGTATAAAATGATACACGAACTAGATACCGGAATCTAGTTTGAACTATATTTCGAGAGTAAACGCAGCTTAAATTGATACGCAAAGTACATTTCGAATTTAGCCTTTTTCCTTTTAGATCTAGCCATTTTAATTGTATCTAACCATAAAATAAAGGCTAGATTGTATCTAGCCGGAAGATTTAGCCATTAAATTT